>CM076573.1:297626220-297813270 GCA_034641835.2 Pinus albicaulis
AACACATTTTGATTCTGATGACTTAATGAAAAAACTACAGTATCTTGCTATCTTCAATATTGTCTTTCTAAGTAAATTTGACGATTGTATCATGTATGGTGTATCAATGTATCATTGTAATTTGTATTATAATATCAATGATGATGTATGACTCATGAGTATCTAATATCTATGTTTGAATCAATGAATTTTGTATGAATTTGTGCAAAAAATATCTAATTTTTAATATATTAATATATATATATATATATATATTTTTTTAAATATATATATATTTTTAAAATATATATATTTTTAATAAAATAATATATAAATATTTCTAATAAAATAATATATAATGTAACGTATCCCAGAAGTATCATGTTCCGAGGTCACCGTACCCGTATCTGATACTTCGAATCCCGGTATCCCCGTATCCCCGTATCCCCGTATCAGGTGACTTAGATTGGAACCAGTTTGTTTTCTATCTTTGGCTCAAGATTTAATTTAATTAGAGATATTCTTCTTTTGAGATTCATAGGTTCAGATTTGAGCTTGTTGGAACCTTTGTTTTTCTATCCTAATCTACCTTACTGATAAGCCAAGATTATGAAGTTTTGGCTGATCTACTTCACTAACCTATCAGCAGTAAATTGAAAAGCTAATTAGTCATGATTAGGTTGTATGACTAGCTAGAAGTGTGTTTTTTAGAAGGGAAATAAGTTTTTGGAAAGGGTTTAAGGCCTTTAGCGCCCGACTGCGGGGCTTTAGGTCACATGAGGAAATGGGTTTTGAAGGAAATAAGCCCTCGGGGGCTTATGACCTATATAATGTAAAAAGGTTGTTTTTAGGCCAAAAAATAGGGTTTTTAAGCCAAACTGGGGGTTCCGATAGGTTAAAGGAGGCATTTTTAAACCAAATAAAAGGGAAATATAAGGTTTAAAGGGGGGGTTTTGATGATTTGAGAATCAAATGAAGGTTAAATGGAAGGATTTTATGAAGGGAATAATGGGTGAAAAAATGGGGTTTGTTTATGAGTAAAGGAGGAGTGAAAAATGATGGGAAAAAGGGGTTTTAAGCAGTCTTTCTCTTGGTAAAACAGCAGGTACTTTAGGATTATGAGGAAATAGCAGTGAAGATTAACTCAAAGGGTAAAGATCTTCACAAGAATTTAAGAACTAACAATTTGAACATGAATTGTTTCTTAAAGGCTAAAAGAGTTTTAGCCACCATTTGATATGGCAAATTTTATTGGTGGCTAACAAGTAGGAGGTCTTCCAAAAATCTATTCTTCAAGTCAATACATAGATACTCTTAGATAGACCTATTCCTATCTAAGAGTAAGCCCAAACTCTCCTCTTAACTATCAACACAATACATGCTCAAGATTTGGAAGGCTTCAAGTGTTTTTTTTATATTCCTGTATCCTACTTCAATGGCAGTTCAATAGTATGACTTAATGCCAAAGCATTGTCCTCCAAACGATGCCCAAAGGACCGCTTCAAGAGATGCTCAAATAAGTCCTTCAAGCATGTTCCATCAACTAAGTATTTGAAGGTTATCTACAAGCTCTAAGAAGTCTTGTAGCTGCTCTTTTAATTTCTCGATTGATTGTCTCAATTTTTGTGCTCCGTGCTCAGAAATTCGTGCCAATTAACTCTCTGACATTCTCTTGAAATTTTTGCACAGCTCTTTCTGAAATATCATTCAGCAACCTCCAAAATCATGCCCAACTCACACAAACATTCATGTTGGCTGTCTCAAAATTTGTACAACATTGTCTCTTAATTATGTGTCTGTCAGACTGTAATAAATGTGGCCTAGGTCCTTGAATTTCGAGCCAGAATTGACAATAATAAATGTCTATCAGTCCCTAGATTTTTGTTCCCATTCTCTACAATAAATGTAGCCTAGACTACCTTGAATATTACACTGATCTGTCAAAATGAGTTGCACCATGGATTATTACAGCAAGTTCGAGGTATTCTTGGCTGTTTGTAGCTCTCCTTTAATTGTTTGATCTATAATCCAATCAAAATTTAGCCCAAACTATTTTTTTCTGCTCCTCAGCCTCCTATAGTATTTCTGTGATGATCACCGAAATTGTTGGAGGAGAAATTTAGTTTGAACTGTATATATATAGTGTTTTTTGCTAGGACAAATGAAGGGACACATCTTTAATATGTAGGCCGACGTGAGTGTCAAAGGGTAGGTCAGCTAGCCTACAAATATATATTTTTCTTAACTTGAAAACTCCATATCTCACCAAGCACTAGGAGTTTTGGGGCAAGTAAAGACTCGTTAGAAAGGAAAAAATATACTCTATAAGATAATGTAGGAGTCAATTTGTAAAGATGCCTCTAAGGTGGTAAAAACAATTTTTCTTTGTGACTGCCTTAATTTTTGTGTGCATAAGGTGAATAGGACAGCATGGCTTTTCCATTGCTTGGATTCTCCTTTGTTTGACTTATAATTCATAGGATCATTGTATCATTATGTAGGACATCCATGTCATCATGATAGTATCCAGCATTGTCATGAAGGCATGATTTATTCAATAATAGTGTAGTAATATGTCATAGAGAATTATTAAGAGAGCTTCAAAATAGTCTTCCAACCATCAAATGATATCTTCAATGTCATCATCTAATCCTTCATCAAGTGTCATCCTCAATTGTGTTCATTGATGTAGTTTATGACTCCATATGTCATCAAGGGTAAGGACATCATCCAGGTTCTAGGCTTCTTCATCAAGAGTAAGCACATCGTCATGATTTCTAGCCCTTCTTCACGATATTAAGTTGCCTTCATGGACATCTAGGGCATTATGATCAATAGGAATTTAGGAAAATACTTCTTCATATACTTTGGAATCATCATTAATGGTCTCCTAGTCAACCAAGAGTCATGGCATCATCATCTAGAACCAGTCATCTCAAGAATATTGACATCATAGTCTATGCCATATTGACATCAATGACAAACTTGATTAAAAATCTCCCCCTTTTTCATTGATGGAAATATCCTTGCCCTTCCAATATTCTCCCCATTTGACATCAGTGGCAAACGAGGTGTCCAAATACTCCCCCTGTTAGGCTGCTTCTTTTCGTCATCAATAGTATGTTGGAAATATTGTCATTGATGGCAAAGGAGCACAAAGGAGCAGCACCAAGACAAGGGAGAAAATCATATTCAGATGGAATTGTTGCAGAGATGTCAGACATGGTTTAATGTATCAGTGGGTTGCAGCTGCCCATTTTGGGTTTTACTATAATGGAAAAAGATGGATGAGAACCACAGAAATTGAATATAGAGGTTAAACCATAGAAGAATTGATTGTGAGGATTTTAGCCTCTGTTTTATAAATTGCAGAATTTTGTGTATTTGTATATACTTGGCAAATTTCTCGAAGGGTTCATCTCTTTGAATTCATTGAATTTATGGTATTTCTGTGTAGATTGTGAAGTGTGTAGAATTAACTTCTTTATAAATGAGTGGAGGAGGATTTTAATGTGTATTAGCCTCTATGTAAAGATGAAGAAGGAAGGTTCCAGAGAAATTGAAGTTAAAACAGAAATCTAGCGGAAATCTGGCTTCAAATGCAATTTAAACAAAGTTTGTAGGTTAAGTGGTTTTGAAGGAAACCGAACGTTGTTGTCGCACAGCCTTTGAGTTGTGAGCGGCTTTTCCCATTTCGAATGCGATGGAATGATATTGTGACATGTCACGAGCACAATACCACCCATTTCGCGTTGCTTTTGGGTGATAAAGTTATGGGGTCAATTGAATGCGATTACTGTCCGATTAGATCTTTGGAAGATCCGACGGAGTTTTCATTAAAAGTTGTGTGGGGGTTAAAAAGGTGTGGGACCAGCGAAGGCAGCAGCAAAGGCTAAACCTTGTGCACATCAGCTGAGCACGGTTAACATTGATCTGGGATCAACGGTACCGTGGGGGCACAAACAGTCTGATGATTAACCCAAGGGGGTGCCTCTGCAGTTGACCCACCCATTGGGCATTGACCACAGACCGACGGCTGTCATTAACTACGGTAGCACAAGCCCGATGATCTTTCCGTACTGAGTTGTGTCTCTGCAGTATTGTGAATCTAATTTAATAATTCGAGCGCCTTTTTGAGGTCTAGTGCCATACATATTGTGGGGCCAATACATTTTGTTGGCATGCTTTGTTTTAAAGCAAACAGTATATAAAGAGTGGAATGATCAAAGGTGTGGGACCGGTGTAAACAAACGGATGAAATTAAAGGAATGCGATGCGATCGATAGATGCGATGCAATGTGATTGCATATCGCAATCGGGGCAGGAGAAAATCGCACAGACACAGTGGTCATAGAAAATGCGAAGTGCAATATGATGGCGTGGCAAGTGACGTGGCAAGTGATATGGAAAGTGACGTGGCAGCTGACGTGGATCTGACCCCACAAATCTCAAATAAATCAAGATGACATGGCAAGATGACGTGGCAGTGATGTGGCGATGACATGGCAAGGTGACGTGGCACGATGACATGGAGATGACGTGGATCTGGCCCACATATCGCAAATCGCAAGATCGAAGGGGTGAAGATCGTAAGATCAAAGTTGTGATGCGATGCGAGCGATGGATGCGATGTGATGGACAGTGGCGATGCGATGCGATCGCATATCTCATATCGCACATGATATGGGTATGCACGGTATGAAAAATGATATTGCGATAGCCGATATTGCGATGCACTGAATAGAAGCGATGCGATGTGCCGATGTAAAGAGACACATGGCAGCCCAGCGCTACATCATGCATCGGCGATACAAAGTCCTTCGCATACCGCAAAGTGTAAAGGAGTCGAATGTGATGCAGCTCAGAATCATTATTTGAAGAGATTTCAAGTCTGGGTGTAAGTGTTTTTCCTTTTTAAATCATTTTGAAGAGAAAAAGGAGGATTATAACGTAAAACATAAGGAAAGTATGAACGCGGGTAGAAAGTCTCGGGTAAGGACCCAACATAGAGAAAAAGGTAAAACCAAGTGTTTAGAAGAACAGTGAAGGTTGAACGTTGTGGGCACGAGAAAGAGAGGTAGAGTCGGGAACAGAAGAATATAGTGGCACTATTGGAAACAAACATCTGGGTCAAGTTAGGACAAAATGAGTAGTTATGCAGCAGAGCTAGAATATAACAACAGAAACAGAAAAGACAGTGACAGCAGCAGAAAAGAAAAAAGTATGGCGAACCAAGAGCTGAAAGGGCTAAGTAAAATGTATTATTGTATCTATAAATGTAAATGATTTAATTATTTTTATTGTATGTGATGCAAAGGCAAGTCTCCGTAGGCAAGGCAAAACTCCACTGTAATACATTTTGTTATATTATTTTGAAAGTGCTGGACAAGAAAATGAGAAGGGGGAAGGCAAAGAGTCATACCGTTCATTTCGAATTCCCTATGGAATGCAAACAATTATGAGGTGATACCTATAAATAATGTAACCAGCATATGCATACGAAGGTTGAGAGAATGAAGAAATGAGTGAGACAGTGTGAGAAGAAGAAGGAGCAGAGAGAGGAGTTGTGAAAATATAGAGATGATCGAAAGCTAATATGAAGGTTGGAAGGACAGTAGTAAAGAAGGAGGAAAACAGAGCTGATATCCAGGTAAATCAGCATATGATTTTATTGTACAGTGAGGAAGTTGGTGCTTCCATGTCAATTTGTAGCTTGATAGAAGTCCAGTTGTAGCTGGCTGAGGTAGGAGCCTCCTGTAGGTTGTAGCCTGTAGAAAATAGATGGGAGTTGGAGCTTCCTTGCAAGTTGTAGCTTGCAGAATTGAGGTAGTAGCCTCCTGTAGGTTGGAGCTCACAGAAAATCAGTGGTGAGAGGGAGTTGGAGCTTGCCTTTGCATCACAACAATAATAAGATGTGGTTTTCTCCCTTATGGGTTTCCACTTATATATGTTGTCTATATGCATGATGATTATGTGTTGAAATTTTGTATTTCATCTGCTTAATACTTGCTGCTCACTTATTAAGATTGGGTTTTCTTTGTATATTAAGTTGATAACGAAATGAAGATGTAAATAAATATAAAAGAAAGTTTTACAAGACAATGACTGCATTAAACTGATTCCCCCCCACCCACTCTCAGTTTAACCAAGGGTTCAACAATTGGTATCAGAGCTGGTTCCTTCTGTATCAGTTTAACAACTGGAAGGAGATCCTAGGTCCCCAAGATGACTAGTTTAGAAGGATGCTCAACAAATAAAGCCCCTCTGTTTACGGGTAAAAATTATGCCTTCTAGAAAATAAGAATGAGGACGCACATAATGTCTCTAGGAATAGAAGTTTGGGTTGTTGTGGAATTGGGATATGCCCCAAAGGAGTCTGACTCAGAGAAATATTCCAAACTAGATTTTGTAGCTAATGCAAAAGCCATGAATGCTCTCTTAAGTGGTTTATGTGAGGCAGAATTTATTAAAGTGATGCACAACAAGACTGCCAAATAAATATGGGATACATTAGAAAGTATTCATGAGGGAGATAAAAAGGTGAAGGCTACCAAGCTGCAAGTCTTTAGAGCTCAATTTGAAAATATAAAAATGAATGAAGAAGAAGATGTTGCCATCTTATTCTTAAGGGTTGCAGAAATTTTGAATAACATCAAAGCTCTAGGAGAAACCATTAGAGAATGTGTAATTGTTCAAAAGATATTGAGATCTTTACCATCCAAGTTTAACCCCAAGGTTTCTGCCATAGAAGAAACAGCTGATTGGGAAACATTGACAATGAACCAATTACTTGGAAACTTAACAGCCTAAGAGATGAGACTTCCATAGAGGAAGTCAAATGTGAGGGAGGCAGCCTTTAAGACAGAGAAGAGCAAAGAATAAAAAGAAGATACATGCTCCTACTCTGATGAGGAAGAGGCCAAATTTTTCAGAAGATTGGATAGAGGCTTAGGCAAGTATAATGGTAAACTTCCATTTAAATGCTTTAACTGTGGAAGAGTTGGGCACTATTCATCTAAGTGTCCTCTTAAGAAAACAAAGAATCAGACTCAAGAGACAAATAAAACCAAAACAAATAATTGGCAGAAAGGGAAGAGATTCAATAGAAGATCATTTTATGCTTAGCAAGATAGCAATGCATCTGAAAACTCGGATGAATTCTCAAATGAAGAAGGAACCTCTGAATTTGTGTTGATGGCCAAGGAAGAGTCTGAAGGATTCCTTCTAGAAGGTGAGGAAGAAGGTGAGGTAGATCTTGAGGGGGAACTAAGAAGTGCCCTGGAGGAAATACACAGACTTAAAATCAAGTGCAGAAAACAAAAAGACATTCTCCTCAAATGTGTAAAAGAGGTACCAAATTCAGAAGACCTCATTCAATTGAAAGTAGAACTTGAAGAAGCTAAGAAGGTGGAAGACATTTTGCTAAAGAAAATTAAAGATAAACATCAGGAGCAAGAGAAATTGGAAGAAGAAGTGGTATGGCTGAGAAAGAAACTAGAAAGCACCCAAAGGGGACTATCAATGAACACTCCTCGAATGAAAATCACTAAATAGTTGGACAAGATTATTAATGCTCAAAGGTCTCCTCTCATAAAGGCCGGGATAGGATATGAAGGAGAAACCAGTAAGTCCAAGGTAGAAGATAACAAGAATATCATTTTTGTAAAAGCTGTAAAGGATAATGAAACAGCTCAAAAAGGAACCATAGAAGCAAAATCCAGCAAGAACTTGATGTGTGATGAAACAAACAGAAACAAGCAGCAACATCAAGAGACAAAGAACGAAATGAAGAAACAGTTAGCTGAAAAAGGCTCTTACAATCCTGAATATGAATTGAATAAATTCGGAAGCTGTCAAAAGAGATTCTTTCCTCCTATGAGAAATATCGCTTGTTTTGTCTGCCACAAATTGGGACATATTGCTGCATACTGTCAGACGAAGATAATCGAGTTCAATCAGCTAAGGATGCAGAAATTGAAAAGGCTACCTCAAGCAAACAAATGGAGAGGACAACCCTTCACCAAGTACACTAATCGTTTCCATGGGTATTGTTTTTATTGTAAGGGGTTCAGCCATAAAGCCATGGAGTGCAGAACATATGGACAAAGACTGATGTTCAAAACCCCAAGGAGATTCATGAACAATGGAGGGTTCACTCTTACACATAATCCATTTAACAATATAATCAAATGCTTTTTATGCCATAAAATCGGACACATGTCTTCCAAATGTCCTCTCAAAGAATGTGGTACATCTTCTCAGAAAAGGTGCCAAACAAATAGCGGCCTGCAGTGGAAAAAGAAGGTGAATAAGTGTGACCTGGATCTAATAGCACAAGATCAGAAAGGCCAATGGTATTTGGATAGTGGATGCTCAAAACATATGACTGGAAATAGAAGCAAGTTTGTATCCTTTGCTGAAAAGAAATCTGGAAATGTAACATTCGGCAATGATAAAGCAGGGAAAATCAAAGGAAAAGGCTCAGTCAGTCTGAATAATGGAAGAGGAAAAGCTCAAGATGTACTTTTTGTGGATGGGCTGAAATCCAATCTGCTAAGTGTCAGTCAAATGTGTGATAAAGGTTGTGAGGTCCTTTTCAGAGCCCAATATTGTGAGGTAAGATCAAGCACCACATGAAAGACCTTGATCAAAGGTGTTATAACAGAAAGTAATGTCTATATAGTGGAAGAAGAGGATGAAGCATGCCACATAATCAAAATTAATGAATCATGGTTATGGCATAGAAGACTGGGACACCTAAACTTTGACCACATCATCAGTCTGAGCAAGAAGCATGCAGTGAGAGATATGCCAGCAATAAGAAGTCATCAAATACCATATGTAAATCTTGCCAATTGGGCAAACAGACCCGCACATCTTTCAAGACCAAAGATGAGCTATCAACAAGGAGACCACTTCAGCTTGTACACATGGACCTGTGTGGACCTTCAAGAAATAAAGCACCAAGTGGAGAATCTTATTTCATGTTGATAATAGATTATTTTTCCAAAATGACGTGGGTAGCATTTCTCAAATATAAATCTGAAGCTCTTGATAAATTCAAGATATTCAAGGCATTGGCAGAAAATCAAACAGGATGCAAGATAAAGTGCATCAGATCAGACAGAGGAGGTGAATTCATAGACTATGATTTTTCAGACCTATGCAATGAGCATGGGATAAAACAACAGTTTACAATTGCAGGTACACCTCAACAGAATGGAGCGGCAGAAAGGCAAAACAGGTCAGTACAACAGATTGCCAGAGCTATGATGCAAGAAAGTAACATTCCCCAAACCTAATGGGCAGAAGCAGTACACACAGTTGTTCACATTCTCAACAAAGCTCATCTAATACCAAATTGTGGATAAGACTCATTACGAATTATGGCATGGTAAACCAGCATCAATCAAGCACTTTAGAGTATTTGGAAGTGTTTCATAAAAAATAATGATGAAAAACTAGGAAGTTTGATGCAAGAGCTGATGAAGGAATATTTTTAGGATATGCATCCAAGAGTAAGGGTTACAAGTGTTACAACAAAAGACTACACAAGATTGTGGAAAGCAATGATGTAAGATTCGACGAAGATCTACCAAACAGAACAAGAAGCACAAGATGTGGCAATCCTCCAGATGATCATGAAGAAGAGAACCAAGATAATGATGAACTGAGCCAGACAACGAAAGATACTGAATTAAACTCAAAAGGTCCCTCAAGACACATTCAAAAGAACCATCCAAAAGATCAAATCATTGGAGACAAGAGCGTGGGATTCCAGACAAGAAGACAGCTTGCTGAACAGACAGAAGAAGTATACCTAGCCATGCTATCTCAAATAGAGCCAAAGAAGTTCGAAGAAGCCAACAAAGACAAAAACTGGGTAAATGCTATGAATGAAGAACTGGACCAAATTGAGAAGAACAATACTTGGGAATTAATTCCAAGACCCACTGGGAAAAATGTCATTGGCACAAAATGGATATTCAAGAATAAGATGAATGAACAAAGGCAGGTAATCAGAAATAAAGCCAGACTTGTATGCAAAGGATATTCACAAATTGAAGGTCTTGATTATGATGAAACCTTTGCCCCTGTAGCCAAAATATAAGCAATCAAAATGTTTTTGGCCTTTGCATGCTATCATGATTTCAAGGTATATCAAATGGATGTGAAGTCTACCTTCCTGAATGGAGATCTAGAGGAAGAAGTCTACATGGAACAACGTGAAGGATTCTCATTAACAGATAAATATGACTATGTGTGCAGATTAAAGAAAGCCTTATATGGTCTTAAACAAGCTCCTCAAGCTTGGTATTCAAGGTTGGAAAAATACTTGCAAAAACAAGGGTTCAAGAAAGGAGGAGTAGACAGCAATCTGTACATAAAGGCTAATGGAAATGAACTCTTAATTGTAGTAGTGTATGTAGATGAAATCATGTTTGGAAGTAACAAAGATGAATTAGCAAAAGGATTTGCTGAAGAAATGAAATCAGAGTTTGAGATGTCAATGATTGGAGAGCTTACCTTCTATTTAGGACTTCAAATTGAACAAAAGAACACAGGAATATTCATTTCGCAAGAAAAATACTTAAGATAAATGTTGAAAAGGTTTCAAATGGAAGACTACAATCCTGTGTCAACTCACATGATCACTGGATGCAAACTATGTGATAATGATGGATCAACAGATGTAGATCAAAAACTTTACAGATCCATGATAGGAAGTCTGCTATACCTAACTGTCTCTAGACCAGACATTATGTTGGCAGTAGGGCTTGTAGCAAGATATCAAGCAGCACCAAAACAAAACCATTTACTTGCAATCAAGAGAATATTTAGATATCTACAAGGTACTTCACATTATGGCCTATGGTATCCAAAAGGAAAAATCTTTACATTGACAGCATACACAGATGCAGATTGGGCCAACTGTGTGGATGATAGGAAAAGCACAAGTGGAGGTGCATTTTATTTGGGAAAATTTCTGGTGGCATGGCTAAGCAAGAAGCAAACTTCTATCTCTCTATCTACAGCAGAAGCAGAATACATAGTAGCAACTGCATGTTGCACACAATTAATGTGGATGAAACAAACTCTCCAAGACATGAAGGTAAGCATTGATGAACCTATTTCTATCAAATGTGACAATACAAGTGCAATAAGTATATCAAAAAATCATGTACTTCATTCAAAAACAAAGCACATCCCAATAAAGTACCACTTCCTTAGAGAACAAGTAGCACAGAAATTAGTGAAGTTGGAATATGTACCAACTAAGGAACAAATAGCAAACATATTCACAAAACCTCTTGCTAAATAACCATTCGAATATCTAAGAGACAAACTAGGGGTAGTGTCTGCGGATGTTACTCTCTAACATGATCAGAAATCAAAAATAAAAATAAAAAAGGGTCGCATACAAGAAATAGGATCAGTACAGAAGACAAGAGATAATCAATATCAAATAAGAAAGCATCATTCCAGGGGGACAACAGTCAATAAATTGTCACAAAAGAGCAGTGCATGGAACAGGTCCTCAAGATCAGAGTATTATGAAAAGATAGAAACCACACTGGGAAAAGTGCAACCCTTTGCCATTGATGTCAAAGGGGGAGGAAAAGGAAGCAAAAGAAGAAAGGGTCTTCTGTAAAGCAGGCAGAGGAAGAAAGACAAGATAATTCTCAGAATGAAAGGGGGAGGAAGTAATGAAGGAAGTATGGGAGTATTGGTGGTTGTGTTGCCATCAATGCCAAAGGGGGAGACTATTGGAAATATTTTCATTGATGGCCAATGAGAAAAAAGGAGTAGCACCAAGACAAGGGAGCAGATCAGATTCATATGGAATTGTTGCAGAGATGTCACACAGGGTTTAATGTATCAGTGGGTTGCGGCTGCCCATTTGGGGTTTTACTCAACATAGTAGTTCTTCATGGGTATGTTATGTTGAGATTTTGTGCATTTGGGTAGCATTAGTTGTGCTCTATCTCCCAAATTTTATGGAGCAACTAGAGTACGCTTGATCTACAAGACCCAGAAATGGATTTGAGAAATTTCAGTAGGTGTTCAAGTTATTCAAATAATTGATTATTTTTAATGGATTTCCTAAGTCTAACTTAGGAAAATAAAATAATTAAAGTGAATTAATTAACACATGTGCTAAAATTGTCTTAAGTCACATGGATCAAGCAGTCTTTTAATCTCAGCCATTTATGGATGATTTAATCTCGACCATTGAAGGGTTCAACGAAAAATTATAAGAGAAAGGCTTGAGGGTCAGTTGAGGGAACACACATTTTTTTCTAGGGTGGGTTTGCTAAGAATTTCTGGAGGAATTTCCTAGAGTGAGGGGTAGTATTGGCTGAGGGAATGATCTAATTCCAAGAGCCAAGAGTTTTTCAGAGGTAGAGGATCAGGAACAAGGATAGCATAGAGAAGCAAAGAAGCTGCTACGCAGGCGCTATGTAGGAGAGTGCAGAAGCACTAGGAGGCTTCAGAAATCACGCAGAGAGTCTTTTACGGCCAACATTAGGCTGTGGGACCCTTCCAAGGGCTACGCAATCCCTTCTGGTGTAGCGCAGTGGCATTTGAGGCTAGCAAGGCTGACGTTGAGGCTTCAGGGGTAGCGCTAAGTGTTTCTAGGGTCAAATCAGGGTTGAGTCCTATAAATCTCGTTTGAGGGTGTGGATCAGTCAAATATTTGGCACTAGATCTTTAGGTTAGCTGCAGATTTGATATATTTTATTCTCTGTCAATTTTTCCAAATATGGAACCCATATTTATTGTACTCAGAACTACTTAATAATAAACCCTCATATCTGTTGCACTGGTTTTACCGCTTTGGGTTTTTCCGGGGACTTATCTCAAAAAATCCATGTGTCACTTTGTTGCATGAGTGTATTATTCAGTAAATGATCTGCATGTGTAGGTTGTAGTTGTGTTTATTTTTTATATTTTCTGAATCTAATTTCTGAAAATAACTTGTATTAATTAAATCAAGTAGGAAAAAATAAACCAATACACTGTAGTAGAATTTTCACATGGTATCAAAGCGATAGCATATAAATTTGAATCTCCAGCAATCAGCTAAAGAAATATTTTTTTAGCAGGTAGACAAAAGAAGCAGCAGATCCGAAAATGGCATCTTGACAGTAAGGGAAAGCATATCTAGGAGACATCGTTGAAGCTACGTAAGGCCTTTAGTCTTACGCAGACCCTTCCCAGGGCAGCGTAAGGACTGCGTCACCTAGTTTGGGGTTACGCAGTCCACTTCTGAGTAGCGCTGGGAATGCATTGGGCCAGCCAGGAAGACACGGTCTAGTCACTTCTCCTGTTGCAGAAGAATTTTTCCAAGATCCAAAAGTGTTGTTTTAGATCTTCAGCAATGCTAGTGGGGTAGAGATTCTACAGGTGCAGAATTGTGCCTAGCTAAGGCAACAAAGGCGGGAGGAAGAGAGTTACTCAACAGATCTGAGCCAAAAAGATCTAAGATTCGATCAGGAGGATCAGAGAGTATTTCCCTTTTTAATTTTGGTGGAAGATTTCTAGGAGGGAAGTCATTTTTCAGCAGAAGCAGCTACTAGAGGGTTTCTAGTCACCAAGAAACCCAGATCTAGAGGGAGAAGTATTGTTTCTTTTAGATATGAGAAAATATGGCTCAATATGGATTGAGGGATCAAGATAGATTGGACGACATGTCCAACCATGTTATCTGGAAGGATAGAATCCTCTCAGTTCTGGATGAGTATGGTCTCATATCGTGCAGAGAAAACACTTTTGTGCCAACCGATGTAGATCCACTCAAGAAGTATGAAGAAAATCAAGCGCGAACAAAGCAGTTGATCATAGACGGAGTCAAGGATCACGTGATTCCTCATATTTTTTGGTAAGAATATAGCAAATGACATGTGGTCAGACTTGGAGACAATGTACCAAGGAGGCTCTGTGCAAAGAAGAATGCTTCTTGAGAATCAGATGCAGATTTTCCAAATGATGAAGGGTGAAGAGATAGATCCATTCGACCTCTTCAAACTTCAAGCTATCTAAGACCAAATGATTGGCATGGCTGCTAATCCAAATGAAGGGCTCCTAGTGAGGATGGCCCTGAATGTTGTCTCTGAAGAATGGGAAATTTTTTTCCAAAGAATTCTGGGAAGGGCAGTGTTACCATCATGGGCAGATATGTGGGTTATTCTCTACCAAGAGGAGATTAGGAGGATCACCAAGAAGCAGTCTATCAGTGGGGGAAGCAGATCAGCCAGAGTGAAGAAATAAGAGGAGACGGATGCAGCCCTTCCATCAAAGGAAAATAATCAAGGGAAGAAGAAGAAGAAGGACCTCTCCAAGGTCTGATGCTTTAACTTTGGTGATCTTGGTCATTTTTCCAGAAGTTGTCCTAAGAAGAAGGACAAAGGATCTTCTGATTCCAAGGCTGCAACAGCAAAGGATGATGTCTCTGATGATGATGCAGCCATGAGTGCTCATGCTCCTCGGGAGAAGAGGTGGGGTGACATGGATCTGTAGAGAGCCACAGATTATAGGCAGAATCCTTGAGTCAACCCTACTCTTGGATCACATACGAGCTACGGGAGCCTTAAGACGGTATCGGGGTGAGTCAAGAGGTGGTTGATGGCCACATTGAAGTAGAAGAGGGAGTTGAAGAGATGAAGAGGGAGTAGTGTAATGTAGAGGCAATGACAGCGTGAAGGCAGCAGCGTAGAGAGGCTGATGGGACTTCAACAGCACAGAGAAGCTGGACTCACGCAGTGCAGTGTTGCAGCATGAAAATGTCTCCAGAAGGACAGCATGATTCAGCATCCAGGAAGCTTCAGTGTTGGACGGAAACTTGACTTATCTATCAAACATTTTGGCAAAGTCTTTCAGTTGCTTACTTCTCAACAACTGAGTTGCAGTGTAGCAGTTAGCAGTGGCAGTGTTATGGGTAGCATGATGCAGCAATTTGAGAGGGAGTTCCAGTACATATGTGGCAGTGTCAGTGGCAGTGGCATGGGCAACAGTGCAGTAGATGGAGGGTAGCAAGCCAAGCATCAACAGCAAAGATCCAGTACTCAAGATCTTGTAATGCATAGTGTGATGTATTGCTAGAGTACACTCCTGATGCTAAGAGGGAGTGTTGAGATTTTTTGTATTTGGGGTAGCATCAGTTGTGCTCTAGCTCCCAAATTTTGTGGAGGGACTAGAGTACACTTGATCTAAAAGACCTGAAAATGGATTTGAGAAATTTAAGTTGGTGTTCAAGTTATTTAAATAATTAATTATTTTAATGGATTTCCTAAGTCTAACTTAGGAAAATAAAATAATTAAAGTGAATTAATTAACACATGTGCTGAAATTGTCTTAAGTCCCATGGATCAAGCAGTCTTTTAATCTCAGCCATTGATGGATGATTTAATCTTGACCATTGAAGGGTTCAACAAAAAAGTATAAGATAAAGTCTTGAGGGTCAGTTGAGGGAACACACATTTTTGGTAGAACTGAGGAATAGATCTGGAATTCTAGGGCTAGTTTGTTAAGAATTTATGGAGGAATTTCCTGCAGTGAAGGGTAGTATTGGTTGAGGGAATGATCTGATTCCAAGAGCCAAGAGTTAGTAAGATCCAAAGGAGTAGGAACAAGGACAGCACAGAGAAGCAAAGCAGTAGCTACGCAGGTGTTGCAGAGCCCTATGCAGGCGCTACGTGGGACAGCACAGAGGCACTGGGAGGCTTCAGAAATCACATAGAGGGTCTTTTAGGGACAGCTTTAGGTTGTGGGACCCTTCCATGGGTTACGCAGTCCCTTCTGGTGCAACGCAGTGGCATTTGAGGCTAGCAGGGCTGATGTTGAGCCTTCAGGGGCAACGCTAAGGGTTTCTAGGGTCAGATCCAGGTTGAGTCATGTAAATCCCATTTGAGGGTGTGGATCAGTCAGATATTTGGCACTAGATATTTAGGTTAGCTGCAGATTTGATATCTTTTATTCTTTGTCGGTTTTTCCAGATCTGGAACCTACATTTACTGTACTCAGAACTACTTAATAATAAACCCTCATATCTATTGCACCAGTTTTCCCGCTTTGGGTTTTTCCAGGAACTTATGTCCAAAAATCCATGTATCACTTTGTTGCATGAGTGTATTATTCAGTAAATGATCTGCATGTGTAGGTTGTAGTTGTTTTTATTTTCGATATTTTCTTAATCTAATTTCTGAAAATAACTTGTATTAATACACTGCAGTAGAATTTTCACATGTTACTCCCCCTGTCATGGTGCTCTTCCTTCTGGAAATGAGGTCCATGATAGATGTGTCTACATTTCTTAAATGGAGTTGCTCCCAAGAGATTATCTATCAAAGGAAAGCCCATTCACGGATAGCTTCTGCAAGGATGCTTAAGAATCACAAATATCCCCCTAACTGTATGGTCTCTTTTTGGCAGACTCTCACCATCAAATACTACATCCTTGATGCCAACAACTTGTCTTGTTGGCTGGAGTGTTCAAGAGACTTTCGCACCCAAATTGCTTCCTTCTCCATACTTGTGTAACTTTATTCTCTGGCATGGTTCTAGCTTGTGTAGGGGCCCAATTCAAGTTACAATCACGTAACATATGTCCAATGTTATGGAAATTGAAGAACTCTATCTTTTTCATGAATAATAAATCATGACTTCTTGCAAAATTGCTTCTAGGAGATTGATGGGGGCCATTATATTAGTCTTTGTGATATGCCCTACAATACTTTTCCATGTGCCCAAAGTTAGCAATAACCAAGAAATATACTTTGGTACCTAGAGGATGGAGATTGCCTTGATGTACTTCCAAAGTTATTTTTTCTTGGGATATTTTGATGATATCCATTGCTTCTTGCATTCTTGACCCCATCTGCAAGTATTCTTGGAACAGGATTTCTTCCAATGTCATCTTGACTCTTGCTTTTGCTGGAACTGTGAGTATCATTTCTTCCTGGCTTCCTCACATTTTTGTTGTTTGAAGCATTATCATTCTTGCTTGAGATGATATTTGATTTCATTACGAATATTTCTTCATTCTCCTTTGCTAGATTGCTCTCCATTTCTTCTGTTATTCTTGTAGCTTCACATGTTTCGGCCTTGAGAAGACTGATGTCTAATTTTAGTTTGAATATTTCTTCATCCTTTTCTTCTAGTTGAGAATTAAGAGAGGAGACCTCTTCCTTGTATTGACCAATCTCTGATTCAAGATTATTCAATCTCTTAAGTATTTTTTCAAGGTGGCTTGACAAAGTGTCTTCCCTTTTCTTTGCCTTGTCCAATTGATTTGTCATAAATATGACTTCTTCATGATGCTTTCTTTTGTTTTGATGAAATTCCTTTTTAAGTTTGGCAAGCTCCTCATCTCTTTCTTGTACGTTAAGCTTGACAAAGTCAACTTCCTTCCTTTGTCTTGTATTGGTTACCATCTTACGCTTTCTTCTTAAGTTCCTCATTTTCCTTTTTCAAACTGTTAATCTCTTCCATTGAAGCCATAAGTTTATTCTAGAGATCTTCTTCAAAGTCTTCTTTTTTCTCTTCATCTTCTAGGTCTTCTTTAGCCTTGTTGCCATCTCTCTTATCTTCGTCTTCCTTGATGGATTCTAGACTTCTTTCTTGTTTTCTATCATCTTCTTGACTACAGATCATTTTCAACACTCCTTTTGAGTGAAGATCATGAAGTTTGTCCCATATGACTTTTGTTGACGAACATTTTCCAAAATTGGCCTTCACAAAATTTGGTAACCAATTCAAATTTGCCTTCATTGCCCTTGTATTGTACTCCTTGGATTCTTCATCCCTTGTGTCATTAGTAATAACTAATTTCCAAACTTCAATTCCTTGAGTCTTCAAGAAATTCCTCATTCTTGCCTCCCATATATCAAAATTTCCATTAAACAATGGAGCCTTCACAAATTGATTGACTTCAATTTCGATGGTTGAGGAAGTCACATCTTTAGGAAGATTGAAGACTTTATTCCTTGGCTTTTCCATTTGTGTTCTAATGATCAATATTCAAGTTGTTAGGCTTTGAGTGAAGGTACTGGCTCTGATTCCAATTGTTGGAAATATTGAGAGGGGGGTGAATCAGTATTTCTTTTCAATTGTTAATTTTACCAGTTAGATCACTTATACTTAGAACACAAAATGAAGAATGATGGAATAGATATTTTATTAATTTCTTCTTTACAATAAGTAAAGTACAATAATGATATAGGGCTCCAACCCTAGATGAAGACTCCAATCTTCCAGGATCCAACCTGTATTGTGCCAAGCACCAAATTGGTCTTTCCAAGGCTCCAACCTTGTCAATTTGAGGCACCAACCTCTAGGGCTTCAACCCTATCTCTGGTACAGGCTCCGACCTGGTTTCTTGAGGACTCCAATCCTCTAGGGCTTCAACCCTATATTCCAAGGCACTGACCTTGTCTCTATGAGGCTCCAACCTCTTGGGCTCCAACCCGCAACTTCACTTCATCAAAATAAGTTTGGTTATTCTTCACAGCTCCCAAATTATTCTTCAATGAGCCCTGACATTCTTTAGAAATGCCTTCACTTATTCTCCACGTCACTTCATCAATGACAACCTTTTTCTTCACATGAAGGTGTCACCACATCTCTTCATAGTACCCAAACACTTTTTTCTTCAAGGTTACATCATGAGGGCCTTCAACAGTGCATCATGGTGTCTTCAATCAGCTAAGGTTTCTCAACAAGATGTCTTCACCAGGCTACACTTAGCCTGCTCCAAAAAGGTCTTCAAAATCAACTCTCCTTCAAGAGTACTTAAAATTGGTTCAATCCCCAAGGCCTACTCCACTATAGTTCAACAAGGTTAGTAGGAGGTCTTCCAAAACTCTATTCTTCAAGTCTGCTCCCAAGAGGTCACTAGGCTACTTCAATAGACCTAGTCCTGTCTAAGAGTAAGCCCAAACTCTCCTCTTAACTATCAACACAATACATGCTCAAGATTTGCAAGGCTTCAAGTCTTTTTTTTATTAATCATATATCCTACTTCAATGGCAGTTCAATAGTATGCCTTGATGCCAAAGCATTGTCCTCCAAACGATGCCCAAAGGACCGCATCAAGAGATGCTCAAATAAGGCCTTCAAGCATGTTCCAGCAACTAAGTATTAGCAGGTTATCTACAAGCTCTAAGAAGTCTTGTAGTTGCTCTTTTAATTTTGTGATTGATTGCCTCAATTTTTGGGCTCCTTCCTTAGAAATTTGTGCCAATTAACTCTCTGACATTCTCTCGAAATTTGTGCACAGCACTTTCTGAAATATCACTCAACAACCTCCAAAATCATGCCCAACTCACATAGAAATTCATGTTGGCTGTCTCAAAAATTGTACAACATTGTCTCTTAATTATGTGTCTGTCAAACTGTAATAAATGTGGCCTAGGTTCTTGAATTTAGAGCCAGAATTGACAACAATAAATGTCTATCAATCCCTAGATTTTTGTTCCCATTCTATGCAATAAATGTAGCCTAGACTGCCTTGAATATTGCACTGATATGTCAAAAATGAGCTACACCAAGATTTATTATAGCAGGTCTGAGGTATTCTTGGCTGCCTGTAGCTCTCCTTTAATTATTTGATCTATAATCCAATCAAAATTTAGCCCAAACTTTTTTTTTTTTGCTCCTTGGCCTCATATAGTATTTATGTGATGATAACCGAAATTGTTGGAGGAAAAATGCAGTCTGAACTGTATATATATAGTTTTTTTTTCTAGGACAAATGAAGGGACACATCTTTAAGATGTAGGCCGACATGAGTGTCAAAGGGTAGGTTGTCTAGCCTGCAAATATATGTTTTTCTTAACTTAAAAATTATATATCTCATCAACCATTGGGAGTTTCTAGGAAAGTAAAGGCTCGTTGGAAAGGAAAAAATATACATTATAACATGTTGTAGGAATCAATTTGTAAGGATGCCTCTAAGGTGGTAAAAACAATCTTTCTTTGTGACTGTCCTTAATTTTTGTGTGCATAAGGTGAATAGGACGGCATGGCTTTTCCATTGCTTGGCTTCTCCTTTGTTTGACTTATCAACCATAGGATCATTGTGTCATTATGTAGGACATCCATGTCATCATGATAGTATCCAGCATTGTCATGAAGGCATCATATATTCAATAATATTGTAGTAATATGTCATAGTGCAGCATTATTAGGAGAGCTTCAAAATAGTTTTCCAACCATCAAATGATATCTTCAACGTCAACATCTAATCCTTCATCAAGTGTTATCATCAATTGTGTTCATTCATGTAGTGTATGAAATCATGAAGTGTATGACTCCATATGTCATCAAGGGTAAGGACATCATCCAGGTTTTAGGCTTCTTCATCAAGAGTAAGCACATCATCAATATTCCTAGCCCTTCTTCATGAGATTAAGGTGCCTTCATGGACATCTAGGGCATTATGATCAATAGGAATTTAGGACAAGACTTCTTCATAGACTTTGACATCATCATTTATGGTATCCTAGTAAACAAAGACTCATGGAATCATCATCTAGAACCAATCATCTCAAGAATATTAACATCACAGTCAATGCCATATTGACATCAATGGCAACCTTGATTAACACAATCTACTCAGTGTTGGACAAATGTGCGATCAAGGACACGAGATGTTATTTAACTCTAAAAAAATTGAAATTAGGAAAGGCAAGTTCAGTAAAATTGTGGCTACAGCAAGCAGAGCTCTAAATGATATATATATTTTGGATGAGACGCCTAAAGGGTGATTTTTGGCGAAAGAAGACGAAATTTGGTTATGGCACAAACGAATGGGGCATATAAATTTCGACAATTTGGTCAGGATCGACAAGAAGGAAGCAGTAAGAGAAATGCCTAAAATTTTAAAACCAACCAATACGATATGTGAATCTTGTCGGCACTGCAAGCAGAAAAAAGTTGAGTTTAAGACAAAAGAACACTTTGCATCACGTCCATTGGAATCAATACATATTAATCTATGTGGTCCTATGAGAACAAAAGGTTTAGATGGAGAATCATATTTTATACTAATGATAGATGATTACACCAAAATGGCAGTCGTCAGCTTCTTAAAGAAAAAGGCTGAGGTATTCGAGTGTTTTAGAATCTACAAGAAATTGGTTGAAAATGAAACTGACTTGAAGATCAAATGTTTGAGATCAAATAATGGCGAAGAATTCACTTCCAAGGTATTTCAACAGTATTGTGATGAAAATGGAATAAAAAGGAAATTCTCAACAGCCAAAACATTGCAGAAAATGGAGTTGCTAAAAGAAAAAATAGAACCGTATAGGAAATGGACAGAACAATGTTAAATGACTCAAAATTAGATGATAAATTTTGGGTTCAGGCAATCCATACAGTTGGATTCATTATAAACAGATGTTTGCTAAGGAGTGATTGTAGCATGACTCCATACTAATTATGGAAAGGAAGACCAACTAACGTTAAATATTAAAAATATTTGGAAGAAAATGCTACATCAAAAGAGAAGATAAAAATTTGAGAAAGTTTGATTCCTATGTCGATGAAGGTATTTTCGTTGGTTATTCACACGAAAGGAAGGCTTATAGATTTTACAATCTGTGGAAAAAAGTTAAAACAAATAGTGGTAATCATAAATGTTACTTTTGATGAATATTGTGTTACAAAGGATGATGATAAGATTGTCCCTTCAAGAAAATTTGAGGGATCTAAGGGAGAATATGTGAAAGATGAAGAAGAAGCTCTAGAACAAGACCAATCAAATAAGGAAACAACAATCAACCAAGAGGATATAAGAAATGATCAACAGGACGTATAAGAAAATTCTTCAAAATCTTTAAAAGAATGGTGTCAAAATAATCAGTCATCAAATCAAATCATTGGAAACATAAATGAAGGAATTGGAACCAGAAGAAGTCGACATCTCCATTCATCACAATGTAATATTGTAAATTAGGAAAAACAAGAATGTAGAACCTATAACTGGAAATTGCAGTGAAATATCAACACATCAAATAAGAGCAGATCATAGAGCCATTTTATTAGCCAATATAGCAAAAAAATGTATACAAGTGCTTGACGAAAAAGGCACTCAAGCTAGGCAAAACAAGCCTCTAGGAACCCAATACATGAAATATGAAGAACAACTGTTATATAAGAATGTCGGAGGCTAAGACAACGCAAATTTTGTAGTGGGTAACTATTGTTGTAGATGGAAGTACATGGATCTACTGATATAGTGCTTATAAAATGTCAGGATCAGAGATCTAGGCCTTCTAGCACAATTCCAAGACAACCCAAAAAGGGTTTCCGGAAATACACAAAATACAAAAATGCCAAAATGCAGCCCTATGGATGAATAACGCTTTGCAACTGGATAAATGATATGAAGTGGCTGATCTAATATGGGAATGATTGATACTCCTCCAATAGATCTCCCAGAGGAATGGTTTCTCCCCTCACTGGAAATCTAACTCTCAAACTTGGGTACTAAGCCCTCTACCGCAAGTGCCCTGCAGAATCACGCAGTTTCTGAAAGAGACTTCATTGTAGGTGGTGGCAAAAACTTGGCCTGATGCTAGATGACAAAATAATGCTCAATGACCCTCCTTTCTAGCCTCCTGAATGAAGGGCTTCTCCCCTCACTAGAAAACAAGCTCAGAAACTAGATCTATCAATCCTCTATTGCTATTGCCCTACAAAACAACAAAATCCTGAAGGAGACTGCACTCTAGATAATGGATGAAGCTTGGCCTAATGTTGGATGGTGGAGATTCAGCTCAATAAACCTCTCCTGAGTGGGCACTCAAAGTCCCCCGAGGATGAGGGTGGGATCTCCGCTTGAAAACACCCTTGTGCTAAACAGCACAGCAAACTCTGCTAAACAGCTGAAGCGTGCAGAAAATCATAAAAGACCAAGACATAAAAAATATTCAGAATGCCTTCTATGGCTGTCATCCCCATTCTTATATGCTTTGAGAACCTCCTCACCCTTGGCCCCGCTCATTAAATATTCTACCCTCACAGAGACTTCCTCCCACTAACATTGCATTGCCCCTCAATAACTCTCCACTACCTCCATACCAGCTTTGTTGATTTGGTCAAACTTGACCCCATCCACATGCTTCAACCTCTATTCATATCTAAGACTTTATCTAGTTGATAAGATGATCCACCTTCACACTAGAAGTGTTTTTATTCCTACTAAGGAGATTTATGGATCTCCCTACCCTCTTATTCATCTATTTAAATGGAAAAAGCAAAAATTAATATTCCAACTAGATGAAAGCTAATTAGGAATATTATAGTCCTCCCCTCCTAGATGTTGCTTGTCCTCAAGCAACTGTAAGGATGAATGTTGCAAAACCTCTTCTCCTTCCCTGGTGGCACCCGCATCCTATAAGCTCCTCCACTGAATTAGATATTCTCCAATCAATCTACCCCTTAGTTACTCCTCCCAAGTGTCCAAGTTAGCCAAATGGCTCACATCATAAGGAAGTAAGAGATCCATGGTGGCAACTATATGTTGTCCAATGTTCTCACTGAAGCATGGGACATGAAGAACGTTGGAGGTTTTACTCCCAATGAACAGCTTCAATCCATGTGCCATTCCTCCAACCATCCCAATTATTGTATCTCAAAAAACAATCCCTTTGTTGTGGTAAGGAATCAATGCTTAAGACATTTTATAAATGTATGTCACAATTACCATATCAAATGGCCTTTGTTTAACACCCTTGGAATTGAGTTACTTAATACCCTCAATATTATGATATAATGAAAGCCTTCACAATGCCATAAACTTTCAATAATTGAATGGAATGAAAAGAAGAACTGTAAGAGAAACTCAAAATGATATGCTGAAAACACAGAATCTACCACTTTTAATTTTCAAAGGAAATTCGGGAAGGAAGAGAGAACTTAAAATAATATATTGTAAACACAGAATCTATCACTTTAAAGTTCTATCAGGAGTTTATGAAGAGAGAAGACATGAGGTGAAGGAGCGCAAATTAAGGTTATTTAAATTTTACTCATAAATGTAATTAAGAGACTGGCTGCTACATTACTTCACTTCATTCAAAGAGGAATAACCACAGAGAAAAACAAGAAAGACGTATCAACATCAACAGGTGTAGGAAACTTGATCTTCTTTCATTACTTTCTAAGATAATTTAGTCATAAAATAACAGTCATCTAGAGGTCCAAAATTCAGAACCCCTTTTCTTTATTTCTATCTACTAAAATACATCACAGTGGTTCGTAATTGTTGAACTTCTTGAAACTATTCGACTACCTAAAATGTTAAGATTACTTATGCAATCATACTTGAGAAAGAAAATTAAAACTGGAAATTTTGTTCGTTTTTTTGAATCTGTTGTTGTTGTTTCATCCTCCCAAAGTGCTAAGATGGCCTTTGGTCATGATGCAATGGTTGCACAGCTCTGAAACGACGCCTCAGTGCCCGATTTGACCCAGTTGTCGTGCTCTGAACAGTGCCACTATACGCTTTTCTACCTGACTTTGCCTAAGCCCCTGTGCTTCTGTTAGTCATCAGTAATTTTTACTATCTGAAGATGACTAAATATCAGTCCTATATTTCTAAAAACAACATTCCTGAATATTGTGAGTTTTATAAATCTCACTGCCTTCATTATCCTTGTCACAAATTTTCATTATTCTACTATTTACCAGTCCATGATTAACCTGCCATTCCTAAAGGGCCCCTCATGGGCTTTATGCCACTCATCTATTTTTTTTTTTCCCACCTATCACCCCAACACTCTATTCTACCGTTACCCCACTTTTTCACTTTCATCTAGGGTTAATAGTCAGCCTATTCTTTCCCATTTTCATCAGGTTCCTCAAACTTAGATGGTCTCAAGACTACCTCTATAAGCTCTTTAGATCAATCAAGTACATCAATTTCTATATATTCAAATACACCAATTCATCAAAAAACTTTGTTTTTACACTATTAAGATCCCAAGCCTAATTTCAATCAAAAGACCAAGTTAAAACCTTCCCAATAGATCATTAGGGTTTCCTAGGTTATAGGGTCTTCATTGGTATTTTAAGCTTTGTTCTTCTTATGCTAAGACCTGGTTCAAATGAAAAAGAAGAGCAACACATGATTTCCCAAGAAAGAGCATAAAATCTCCTAAGAAGGCCACTCTACCAATTTCAAGTTCTACTAGAGATAAATGAGAAATTTTGACATTTCTGCGAGAGTGTTAAAGTGACCAACAGCAAAAAATTTGTAAGGTAATAGGCTTGTTACAAAATGAAGACATTCACAGCAAAAGGAGAGGAAAAATTGTGTCCAAGAAGAATTAAGGTTGTTAAGCCTGATTGGGCTAGTAGTGTGCCAAGCAGGGATCTAGTGCAGCAAATCACTTTGAGAAAGCATCCCAGAAACCTAGGGTTTGGTAAGATGGTCAAAAGAGGCAAAATGAAGATGTTAGGCCTCCATAAAGACAATAGAAAGAAGGTTTGAAGATGTTGTTGTGAGTGACACCCCAAATTTTGCCAAGATGATGTCTCACTCCCTCAAAGAAACATGGATGTGAAAAGTCTCAGTGAAAGAGGTAAATTGTAGGTTTTCTAGCTACCTGCCAAATTAAAGATGATTTGGGTTTCAAGGTAAGAACAAGGGAATTTTTGAAAACATTGTTTAAAGTTTTCTTAAAAAAATTTCAAAGGCAAAGTTATCATGCTTCAAAATATCAAAGGGAATCCAACTCATGACTCAAAAGCAATCCAGCAAATGAAGAATGTCAAAGAAATATCAGTGAAAAGTTAAAGGGCATGAAAACATTAGAAAAGTGGGTTTTAAGTTTGAAATTAAGTTTCTAAACCTATAAAGGTCTTTTTTACCCTTCAGCAACTCATTTTTCTTTTACAAAGATCATCAAATGAAGTCAAAGAAGAAATTTTGAGTTTCTGGCAAAATCAAGCAAGTTACCCTGTGCTGCGCGCCTGGGGTCATGTGTTGCACGCCTAGGCAATCTCCCCGTGCAAATCAACTCTATGTTGCGCGCCTGTGAGTGCATGTTGCGTGTTGACCTATGCAGCGTTCACCCGGCACCCAGCAAACCCATGCAGCGTTCACCCGACACTCGGTGGACCCATGCAGCGTTCATTTGGTAGGAAAAGGTTGTAGTTGTTGCGCGTTTAACAAAAATACCCAACATGCCTCACACCAACAGTTGTTGCGCATTCTCACAAAGGCCAAAGACCCAACAGACACGGTGTTCTGTGTGTTTAACCCTGCATGGGAGCTCACCCGATAGACCCGATTGGCCCAGTGTTGCGCGTTCAGCGCTACACCCTTGGCCGATCCGACAGCACGTTCAGCCACCCGAATTTGCGTTCAAGTGTTGCATGCTTGGCCAGGAGGGCCTCTGCACCAGTGAAAGCATTCAAACACCTCAAAAACCCCTCCATTTTTCTGCTATGTGCCTTCCTAACATTTTTTTTTTAGAGGTATGTGGATGCCTTGGCCTCTTTCATGCAGTTTGATTATGTGAAGTTAGACAGGAATGTAAAAACCCTAAAAGAAAAGGAAAAACTAGTCTTCATGCTAAAAACACTAGTGTTTAAAGGACACCCCTCCATCTGCATGTTAAGAGCACACTGAGAGTACCTTATGGAGGAGTTTCCCATCCACCAAGACACTCACTCCATTTGCAAAATCAATCCCCCACACTGCAAAGCATTGTCATTGCATACCCCCATCATCTCAGATTGTCATCATTTCTAAGGTGTTTTCACAACAGGGTTTAGGCATATTAGTTGGTTTCCATTCAGAGTTATTTAGCCTCTCATTTTTCCCAAATTACACCTTCACTCATCCCTCTCACTCACTTGTAAAAAACTGCCCCTTTTTCCACCATTCCATCACCTCTCCATATCATTTCATAAAAAAAGTTAGGGTGTTTGTTTTCAAAGCAACAGTGTCAAATGTCAAGGGAAGGTAATAGTGACAGTGGTGAGGGAGGCCAAAGGCCTATAAGACATTAGCACAAGGGTGGAAGAATAAATAGGTTTGAGCCACTGAACACTGCAGAGTTGATGGCATCTCCTATGACAGTTTCATATTTCCATAATGTGAGTTGTTTTGACTTTTGTGAAAGAGTACAATAGGTACAAAGCCATCCTGAGCTGACCAGGCTTTTTATCCTTAACCTTCATGAAAATCAAGTAAAGTTAGTTGGGGTAAACTTTGAGCTATATTAAAATACTATTTCTATGGCCACTGCGATACCTACTGTAGGAGAAAGGTGATTCAAGTAAGCTAGTTTGGACCTGAGCCATTATCAACCTTTCCTAAAACCTAGATACAAAGCTGACTGCAAATCCATTTTTCCCTTTTCACATTTGCTGGAGAGATATGCCCCCTTGATGAGAGTCATCATGAAATATTTTACATGTGAGGGGAGGTTTTCTAGGCTTTATTCATACCACATAAGATTGCTCATGCACTTCACTAGGGTAAAAATGCGACATTTTCCCTATTATCTCTATAGCAGTATTGATAAGATGTCTTATATTATGCAAAAGAGACACCCTTCACAACAAATGCAAAGCCTTTTTCACCATTCACTTATCAATATAGTTGTGTTGCATCAATTAGAGCAAAATGGTATTCCATGGGAGGTGTTCATTGCCCATGAAGTTTTCACAAACCCACAGCCCCATCCTCAGCAAAATTTACCCTCATCATCTCATCCTCCTCCCCCTACTCCCCCATCATCTTCTACTGATCATGCTTCACCATCTACCCACATACCCTCACCTCAAGAAAACTCTCCTTCCTCACTCTCTCCCAATGCATCAAATTATGAGGAAAGTGAAGATGAAGAAGGACAGTCCAGAAGAAGACCAAGAACCATGGGTTTAAAGAAGGCCTTGGTAAGACAAAGAGATCAAGAGTTTTCCTTGGCATAGCAGCTCCCTCTAAGTGAGCTACTTGCCATGGAGATAGAATATGATCGAGAGCCTTGGCTAGAAAGAGAAAACACACACTTGGAGGCCAAATTGGAGAAGTAAAATAGAGACCTTGACCTCCAAAGGAAGGTGACCAAACACTATGCACTTAGAAATCAAATTGCAAGGGCCAAGCTCAAAAGAGCCCTTGCCAAATTTCAAGCCCTCAAGGAGGAAAAAGGTCAAAGAAAGCTTAACCTTCTTTTTGATGCTTCCATACAAGCATCCCAGACATAAAAAGGAAGATAATTGCAAATTTTGGGAACTTTTTGGAAATTTTGGATTTTTGCTAATTTGGAGGGCCAAGGGTGTAGCACCCTTGGTGCTGCGCTTTTTCTCAGGGAATCCTCAGGAGGTAAATTTTACATTTTTTGAATCCTCGGTTCAATTATAGCAAGCTCAAAAAATTTCAGGTCATTTAGAGTTGAATTGGTCCTCCAAAAGGGTCAAAAACACCCTAATTTTCACCTTTCTACCTAGTTTTCAGGACATGTGTTGTGCCTTTAACAACCTTGGGCGTTTTGATTTTTTAACAGGTTACAGGGGTCCAATTAGAAAACCAAGGGTATTTCTGGAAAGTAGACTCAACATGATTTCCAACAAGCCATCACAGAGTCCATTTCGACATCGGGAAGGCCTTCAAAACTTGGCTACAAGGTGACCCAGTTTTCTTGCTCATGTGTTGTGCCCTTGGCCTGGGAATGCATCCTTAAAACTCAGTGTTGCACCCTAACAGTCAAAAAGTCAACAAAGTACGCTTGGAAATATTTTGGAGGCTTGGGAAGCCCAAATGTCAATTTTTTTGCCAAAAATAGTCGAGAAGATATTTTGTATTAGATATTTTGTGCCTTGGGCCTTGCAAGGGCTCAAAGGACAAAATTGACATTTATGATTAACTAATAGAATTCTAGAGACCTAATTAGGGTTTAGTCTTCCAATGCAAGATAAATAGAGCATGGAGGTTTCATTATATATGTTGGATATTTGTTGAGCATGCTATGAAATAGACTTGGATTTTATTAGTGAAATTGGTTTTTGGTGACTTGTGATGGTGTTGGATTGTGCTTCCATAGATCAAGGTCACTCTTAGGATTCATTAAGCTTGTTTAAATGGTGATGTATTCCATCTTTATGTTTGTTTTCTTCAGTTATTCATTGTGTTTATGGTCCATTTAGGAAGAGGATTTACCTTCTTGGTACCCTACTTCTGCCTACTTTCTTGACTTCTATGTTTTCTTCCTCAAAGTTTTGCTAAAGAAATCCTTAAATGCTCTTTAGTGTTACTGATATGTTATGTTAGAATGCTATCTGTTTGCAAGTAAGTTTTAGAGAATCCTTCACTTTTCTCTTAGCTTACTTAACTGTTGTTTTTTAAGACCTGCTTATCCTAGTTGATATTGAGGAATCCTTCATTTCTCTTCAAGTTTTCATTATGCTATCATCTTAGAAGCTTTTTCTTGTTTATTGATTTGTTAAAGGATCCTTGATTTCCCCTTAACTCACTATATTCACAACTCTATGTTACTTCACTCTCCCTTGACCTAACTAGATCCATTTGATCTTTCCAACTTGCCCTTTGAACAATCCTTGACTCATTTTTACACATTTCAAAACTTTTGCAGAATCCATAGCCCAATGGACTGATATTCCCCACTTTATTAACCTACTTAAAAACTTGCGCAGCCAACCAAACAAACAAACAAACCCTACACTTAAAAACTAGCCTAAAATCAAAACCTAAAAATAAAATAAGTTCATATCTGTTGCACAAAATAGAGAGAGCCCTCTCTGAGTCCAGGAAGGCTAGGTCCTATGACTCCAAAGACTGGTCTGATGTTACCCCTATTAATATTTTCTCACCAATATAAAAAATTGTAGGAACCTAATATCTTCAAACATTGTTAATCATATCACCTACTACACAACTATGCCTCTTCTCCTTTGATCTGCGTCGGGTCACTTAACCGATTTTCTCTGTCGTGCTCTGCCTATTTCTCATTACCAAGGCATTTCACTAGTTTTACGTTATAAACCTCTTTTCTTCCTCCGACACAGTTTAACACAAGAAATGCCTTACCTTTTGATCTGAAAATCTTTGGAGTTCGTTGTTGAAACCGCATCGCATCCGCCCGCACATCACCCTTTGCTGCCTTTAACTTTTCCTTAACACTTATATTTTAAAACTAGCGATGTGTGGTATGCGATTGGGTCCCAATTGGCATCACACATCGGACTTCGGTGACTTCATCACTTACCTCCTGCGGTTATCCTCTAAAACTTGCGATTTACGATTTTGTGATCAGGCCCCACCGCATTGCACATCGCACTTTGTCGAGTATAACATTAAAACTTGGCCCTTAACTATTAAAACTAGTGATTTGCGCTATGCGATCGGGTCCCACCGGGCATCACACATCGCACTTCGGCTAATTCATTATTTACCTCCCATTCCTGTGTTTTGAAACTTGCATTTTTAGTTAGTGATTTAATATATGTCATCCATCTCTCCGCTTCAGCTCTGCGCTTTGATCTCGACCATCCATTTTTCCTTCTGCGCCTCCTTCGAGACTCTTTAGATTTTAATGGAAATGCACCCGTTCTCCTCCTTTGGGAAATTAGTTCGTTTTCTCCATGACGTAACCCTCCTAATCTTATCTGGTGTTTTGCCGCGCTATTCCCTCCTAAGCTTGCAAATGAGCCCAACTCAACCCTGTCCAGTGTGCAATGTTCTGAATGTGCCCATCGGTCCGGTTCTCAAACTGTCTTATACGTGAATGAGCCCGACTCAACCCACCTTCACATCTCATCACGTAATGTTAATGTACTGACATATAAATAAAAATTCTTATATGACACACAAACGTTTACATTTTCTAACATATATGCTTTTTTTGGTGTTTTGAAACATATTTCAAAGGTAAATGCAAATGAGCCACAACATCTGGCTCCACCTAGGGATAGTGCTTTCTTCCACGGAAGCGCTAAGAACCGCAGACTAGTCCCTTATCCATTGGGAATGGAGTCAAATATTGCTTGGTGACATATGAACAATGAGAAATCCAGTATTTACAATGGTGGAGTACTGACTTTTAATGATGGAAATAATGTTTCAGATACTGCCCGTTCACAGGAAGTTGTACTGGCTCTCCATCTAGATCTTCCAAAATGAATGTGTTATTTGACCTTGCCTCAGAGATTTTGTATGGACCATAACAGAGAGGATCAAATTTACCATGCTTCCCCTTGTCTTCTCGTCTAGTGTCCCATCTCAGTACCAGATCTCCTACTTGAAAGAGAACCTCTTTTACTTTCCTGTCGAATATAGACTTCATCTTTTCCTGATAATTAATCAAGTTATCCCTAACTTTGTTTATGTTTTCACTTGATTCAATTATTTTGTTCAATCTCCTTACCATAGCATTAGGTTCTTCCTGAGATTCCTGAAGTACAAAAATCATTGGTGTAGCGAGTTGAGTAGGAAACAATGCTTGAGTTCCATAAACCAATTCGTAGCCTGGACTTTCCAGTAGATCTCTTGGTAGTGACTCGAACTACCCAGAGGGAAAACTTCAACTTCATGTCCCAATCCTCCTGATTTTCAACGATTGTCTTCTTCAATATCCTAACCAATGTCTTGTTTGAGGACTCTTCCAATCTGTTCCCTTGAGGATGATATGTTGTGGAATGTGATAAGATTACATTATATGTTTGACAGAAATTAATGAAACGAGTAGAGTTGAATACCTAAGCATTATCAGTCACAATTTTGACTAGACAAGTGAATCTGCTGAAGATGTTTTCCTCCAGAAAATTCATCACTACTTGGTCATTTGCCTTCTTCGTGGTATTGCTTCCACTCATTTTGTAAAATAATCAGTGGCAGTCATAATCCACTTGAACTGTCCACTTTATGGTGGATTGATCTCTCCAATAAAATCCAATCTCCATTTCCTGAAAGGTTCTTCAATAAATACAGGGATGAGAGGCAATGGAGCCAGTTTTTTCTTTTCAACAAACAACTGGCACTTCTGAAAACTTCTGACTAGTCTATAAACATATGCAAACAGGGTTGGCCAATAGAAGCCTAACTTGAAAATCTTATGGGCAGTGACCTTCCAGCTATAATTTTATCCACACAGACTTTCACGATATTGTTTGGTGACTTCAATAGATTCTCCTTCGGTCAAACATAACAGAAAAATACTAGCAGGATCTTTCCAGTATAGCTTTGCTTCTATGATAACATATGACTGAGACTTGAGCTTGAGAGCTCTGTATTTTGTTCTATTTAGTGAAGTTGGACAAGAAAAGAAACACAGGTAGTGCACAATATCCTTATACCAATCAGAGCATAAAAATTTGTATTGAATGCCTATTTTGGACTTGCTTTGAACTTATTCATTAATAGCTCCATTCACTAGTGCCAACAAATTAATTCCCAAGGCTTGAAAATTTGTCTCTGTCAGCAACTTCGCTAAACCCTGTCCCTTAACCAGCTTGGTGGGTTTGATTTCCAAATCATACTCTTGGATTTTTTATATCCACTTCCCCCTTTTTCCTTCAACATCACTTTTGACCAGCACGTCTTTCACAGGAGAATTAGGAACATAAGTATTTATTTGGGACTGCAACACATAAGTCCTAAAGGCTTTCAGTGCTTTGACCAAAGCATATACTTGTTTCTCCATAATATTGTATTTGAGCTCAGCATCTCTGAGAACTTTACTGAAAAATGCAACTAGATGCTCCTTATTGTCTTCATTTTTCTGCAACAACACAGTAGCAATAGTAGTGGGGGATGCAAATGAGAATACTTGAAAGGCTTTTTGATAGTCTGGACTAATCAGAACTGGAAATTCCTGTAGTGTTTCCTTTATTCTAACAAATGCATCTCTTGCTTCCTTATCTCATTTCACTTCTATATTTTTCTTCAACATGTCTGTTATACTTCTCACAATCTCAACATAATTGGGCACAAACCTCCTCAGGAAATTTATTTTTCCTAGGAATCTCTAGATATCCTTCTTTCTTCTAGGTAAAGGAATAGTTTGAATGGCTTCCACCCTTTTTGGGTCAATCTTTACTCCTTGTTTAGAAACTATGTGACCCAATAACTTACCTTCTTCTGAGGCAAATAAAGATTTATTGGGATTTAATGACAGACCAAACTTTCTACACTTTTGAAAAGCCTTTTGCAAATGCTCCAAGTGTTCATCATCTGACCCTGAGAAAATAGTTACATCACCCATATATATAACTACAAACTTGTCACCAACGAAGGCTATGTCCATGGCCCTCTGAAATGTTGCACCTGTGTTCATATGGAAAAATGGCATCCTTTCGTACATGAAGGTGCCCCAAGGTGTAGTGAAAGCAGTCTTCTTTTGATCTTCTTTTTCCACTGCTACCTGATTATACCCAGAAAATCCATCAACCATAGACAACCTATGAGCTCATGCCACCTTTTGTAAGACATAATCCATTTTCAGCAAAGGATAATTATCTTTTAGAGATTCTCGATTCAAGTTCCTGAAGTCTTCACACAGTCTTATCTCTCCATTCTTCTTTCTTACAGGGACCAGATTTTTAACCCAATCTGAATATCTGAGAGGGACTATAATTTTTGCCTACAATAGTTTCTTCACTTATTTTTTGATTGGAGCTAACAACAAGGGATTGATCTGTCTAAGCTTTTGTCTATGTGGTTTGAGCCCTTCCTTCAATGGAATCTTATGTTGAATAATTCTTTTGTCATATGTTTTCAGGTCTTCATATGACCAGGCAAACACATCTATATACTTCTTAAAAATATCAATGTAGATTTCTTTGTAGTATTTGGGAACCCCTTTGAACAATTTCACTATTTTAGGCTCCTACTGAGTTCCCAAATAACAATCTTCCATCTCTTCTTCTTGATGTGTTTTCTTCGAATCAACAGCAACATCATTAGCATCGAACAATCTTTCAAGGGGAACCAACCCTCTAGGGATCACATTATCTTTCAATTGGATAATCTTCCATTCACCTATTGACTACTTAAGGTTTCTTATTTATGCTCTCTTCCTTGTTTGCTCTTCCTCTTGGTCTATCTCAGCATCTTAAAGTTTCCAATCATTATCAGGAACTGATTTATCTGCTCATCATCATCAAACACCTGCTAATGTTTCACATTTTCAGGGATAGAAGGTCTATGTCTAACTTCAATTTCGTACCTTAACCGGGGATTTATGGGAGGTTTGAAGGTGATGGTTGCAACTACTAAAGAATCGGCCAATGTATTCTCCTCCCTTGGAATATACTTAATATTGAAGGCTTCAAAATAGTTTTCTATCAGATCCCAAGCTTCATTCCTGTACAATCTTAATCTCGGATGCTTGGTTTGACAATGATTCTTGATATGCCTTATTATCAACTCAAAGTCACCATAAATTGAAATACATTGAACACCCATCAGTTTAGAAACTTGAAGGCTTGATATTAAGGCCTCATATTCAGCCACATTGTTTGTCGAATCAAATTCTACTTTAAAAGAGAATGGCATCAGGTTACCTTCCGGTGATATTAGCAAGAATTTGGCACCTTGCACCTTCCTTGGAGTAGGCGCCATCAAAGTAACACTTCCAAATCTTCTTTGAGTGCAGCTCGTTATTTACAACTGCTGAAGAGAGTTGCTTCCCTATGTCTTCAGCAAATTATGCATCTTCATGCAGCATGAAACAAGAAAGATCTTCTGTTTCTTGACTATAAATGGGGGGATTTCCTGCATCTTTCTTAGAGGTGGTCTTCACAAACCTTGTTTCCCTGTACAATCTCCTTTCTTCCCCATTAAAAACCGAAATGATAGCATAAGTGAAATCTAATTTTAGTACACCTCCCAACTTACCTCCCCAATACCTTGATAGGAGCATTCCAAACCTGGCTAGGACGTCAGCAACCACTACATCCATGACTACACTCTTCGTTGGGATTTGTGCCAACGAAACTGCTACATCTTTAATCAACCCAACACATTTCACCCTTTTGGAATCAAATGAATACAGATCCCTATAAGGTTTGGTAATTTGTAGGTTAAGCTCCTTCATAACAGACAATGGCATGAGGTTATGGGACGCTCTCGATTCCAGCATGCAATTATGTAGAGTAAAATCATGAAGCAACAGAGAAATATAGAAGGGTGGAACAGAAGGATCTACTTATTCTACATGAGGGCCAAAGGTGAAAACTGGATTTTCTTCTTGTAGGTTCATCGTGTCACTTATATCTTCCACCTGTGTGATATTAATAAACTCTGAAATTTCTTTCTTGTAAGCTGGTATTTTAGACAATTCTAGAAGAGGTACCTGAATTTTAACCTTCTCCAACTCTTTTGCCAAACTAAAGGAATGAGTTTTCTTAACAACTTTTTCAGGTTCTACTTCACTCTTTCTAGAATCTTTCGCTTGTTCAGGTACAGGAAAAACTCTCTCCATAATATTAGTGTCAACTGATTTGTCCTGGGAATATTCAGCCTACTGCACATTTGTTCTCTTAAGTGATTTTGTTGGTTGTTTCCCATTACTGAGCTATTTCACAAGGTCCTTTTGTTGTAGAGTCGACATTGAAGAGGAATGGAACCTTGCTATTCACCTGCATTATCCTACACTCTGGATCTCTTTCTAGACCTCAAATCATACTTTTTATGTAACTCATCTTGCATGAAGTATGTGAATTGTCTACAGTATTCATCCATCTCATCTTGATCAAAAGATACTTCAGCTTTAGCATATTCTCCCTCATAATATTCCTCTTCATCCTCTTCTATTGTGTACATAGCAGATACCTAATCCTTGGCCTCCCTTTGGTCATCTTCTGTTGGCTCTAAGGGTGTTGCTTCTATATACAACAGTGCTCGAACCTGGTCTTGATCTCTTCTTTCCCTCTGCAAAATTTGTAGGGGATGTCTTCTAAATTGAGGGTTGAAACCCCCTCGGTTTTGTTGTACGTTCCTTTGGGAATTTGTTTTTTCCAATTCTATCTTAGATAGCTTATTTGTCAAATTTTTTATCACCCTTGCGATATCTTCTATCCTCAGATCTTGTGATGATTCTTCTTTTTCTTTCCCCTTCTCTTGGGCTAGTTGTTTCCCTTTTGCCTTTCCAGCTGTAGTCATATTAGCTTCAATCTCTAAAGTGTTTGTTTGAATCTACTCAAGAGTAGGGTTTTTGCTTTCTCTCAATGTAAAGCTAAAATCAGCTTCAAAAGCCCCAGAAAAAATTACCTTTTCTCCTATGGGGGGGGGGCTTTATCTCTATAGGTAAACTATTGTACAATTTATTGAATCTTTTTACAAACTCAAAAATGTCTTCATTAAGCCTTCTTTTAATTGCATTAAACTTTGTCAATGAGTAACCATGATCTCTCTTTTCTCCCCATCTCTGAGTGAATCTATTTTCTAACTCTTCCCAGTTATTTATTTAACCATTTGGTAACCCTTTGAACCATTTTTCTAGCCTCTCCAACTAGAGACTGCACAAATAGTATCATCACAACATCCAGGTGTTCTACATTCAAATTCTCAGCACAAGTGAAAAAAAAAGGTAAATGTTGTTCTGCAGTTACTTCATTTTCTCCAATGAAACGAGGAAGTAATTTGAGGTATTCTTGAGGCATGGCTTTCATTGGTTGTGCAAGATTTAGCGGAGCATATATGTTCATTAATAAAGTTGGTACTGCCATATTCACAACTTGGTTAACTTCTCCTTGGGCAGTTGAGGCTGATGAACCTGCTATGAAAGTGAATGAAGGTGGAGGTAACACTGATATGGGAGTGGGTTGATGAACAATGGAAGAAGAACCAGCAACTATATTTTCCTGAGCTTGAGTGAAGGTAAAAGAAACAAAATTGAAAGAATGTTCTTCTAACTTAGGTCCTTGAAAATAAATGGGTGTGGAAGGAGAATCTTGTTCTAAGAATGAGAGTTCCTCGAAAATATCTTCAAACAAAGGGTTATGAGAACTGCTGCCAGGAGCAGAAAATGTAGGATCAGGTGTTGAAGGATTTTGAGGTTTCTGAGCCCTTTTGGAAACCAATCTTTCTTGATCTGGAAAATAAGGGACTATTTGTTGTGAGGTATTTGACCTCGTGTGAGGTCTTTTGAAAGCCAGAATTTTGAAAATAACAAATACAGCCCAATATTTCCTCCTCTCTTAAGAACCAGAGGAAATAATGTGAAAAACCCATCGAAAAATAAACTTCATTTCTTCATCCTCGGCAATGGCACCATAAAATGTTGTATCTCAAGAAACAATCCCTTGGTTGTGGTAAGGAATAAATGCTTAAGACATTTTATAAATGTATGTCACAATTACCATATCAAATGGTCTTTGTTTAACACCCTTGTAATTCAATTACTTAATACCCTCAATAATCTGATATAATGAAAGCCTCACAATGTAATAAACTGTTGATATTTGAATGGAATGAAAAGAAGAACTGTAAGAGAAACTCAATATGATATGCTGAAAACGCAGAATCTACCACTTTTAAGTTTCAGAGGAAATTTGTGAAGGAAGAGAGAACTTAAAATAATATATTGTAAACACATAATCTATCATTTTAAAGTTCTAACAGGAGTTTATGAAGAGATCAGAGATGAGGTGAAGGAGCGCAAATTAAAGTTATTTAGCTCTTACTCAAAAATGTAATTAAGAGATTGGCTGCTACATTACTTCACTTCATTCAAAGAGGAATAACCACAGAGCGAAACAGGAAAGACATATCCACATCAACAAGCGTAGGAAACTTGATCTTCTTTCACTAATTTCTAAGAGAATTCAGTCATAAACTAACAGTCATCCAGAGGTCCAAAACTCGAAACCCCTTTTCTTTATTTCTATCTACTTAAATACATCGTAGTGGTTCGTAACTACTGAACTTCTTGAAACTATTCAACTACCTAAACTGTTAAGATTACTTATGCAATCATAGCTGTAAAAGAAAATTAAAATTGGAAAATTTTTTTGTTTTGTTGAATATGTTGTTGTTGATGCGTCCTCCCGAAGTGCCGAGGTGGCCTTTCTGGTCATGATGCAATGGCTACATAGCTCTGAAATGATGCCTCAGTGCCTGATTTGACCCAGTTTTCGTGCTCCGAACAATGTCGCTATACACTTTTCTACCCGACTCTACCTAAGCCCCTGTGCTTCAAACATTGTTAATCATATCACCTGCTACCTGACTCTACCTCTTCTCCTTTGATCTGCATTAGGTCACTTACCCAAGTTTCTTTGTCGTGTTCTGCCTATTTCTCATTACCAAGGTGTTTCACTGGTTTTACGTTATTACCCTCTTTTCTTCCTCCGACATGGTTTAACACAAGAAATGTCTTACCTCCAGATATGAAAACCTTTGGAGTTCGTTGTTGGAACCACATCACTTTCGCCCACACATCGCCCTTCGTTGCCTTTAACTTTTCCTTAACACTTATGTTTTAAAAAAATTTATGTGCAATATGCAATCAGGTCGCATCTGGCATCACACATCGGACTCCAGTGACTTTATCACTTATCTCCCGTGGTTATCCTCTAAAACTTTCAATTTGCAATTTGTTGATCGGACCCCACTACATCGCACATCCCACTTTGGCGAGTATAAAATTAAACCTTAGCCATTAACTGTTAAAACTAGTGATGTGCACTATGCAGTTGAGTCCACCAGGCATCGCACATCGCACTTTGGCTACTTTATTATTTACCTCTTGCGCCTATCTTTTGAAACTTATGATTTGCGGTTAGCGATTTAATCTTCGTCATCCCTCTCTCCACTTCAGCTTTGCGCTTTGATCTCGACCATCAGTTTTTCATTTTGCGCCTCCTCCGAGAATCTTAATTTTTTAAGGGAAATGCACCCCTTCTCTTCCTTTGGGAAATTAGTTCGTTTATTCCACAGTGTAACCCTCCTGAGCTTATCTGGTGTTCTGTCGCGCTAGTCCCTCATGAGCTTGCGAATGAGCCCAACTCGACCCTGTCTGGTGTGTAATGTTCTGAATGTTCCCATCAGTCCGGTTCTCGAACTGTCCCGCACGTGAATGAGCCCGATTCGACCCACCTTCACATTTCATCACGTAATGCTAATGTACCGACATATAAATCAAAATTCTTCTATGACACACAAACTTTTACATCTTCTAACATATATGTTTTTTTTGGTGTTTTGAAACATATTTCAATGGTAAATGAAAATGAGCCACAACACCAACAATAATGATTAAAAACATCATCAACATATGGAATCAAAATTAGAGATACATTGACTGCCATATGAAATACCGAAGGGTGGTAATAGTCCCTCAAGTGGAACCAGTGTAGTTCTGCTCCTTGTTGCTCCGAAACACAATGTGGAAAGTAGCTTCCCAACCCCTTGCTTGTTTCCCCTATCTGCTCCTCTACCTAGGGGTAGTAACTGATGTTTGGTGTCAACTGAGCACACCCCGAATAAGATATCATCTCCCTAAAGTCCCCTAGGGAGTGGCCATCCCCATCACTGGTTGCAGCCCCAAGAAGACCATGAAGTCTAAAGATATTGAGATTCAACAACAAATTTAGATCCTAGTGAAAATTAAGCACCTACACTATGGTGGGGCCTTGAGGCTATTTTTTGGTGTATGTCTATTTATATATGTATGTGCATATCTATTTATATAATACATGTCTATTTATAGTTGCATGTCTATCTTTGTTATCCCTTAATTTAGATGGACATTAAACTATAATCTATTCTCAATGTGGACTTGGAAATAGTTAACTGAAGTGGAAAATCAGTTAGCTAAGTGAATTTCAAGTTAAGTGGTTGGTTGATGGGACATGTAGGTTGACTTTAGTTGTAACTGATTGATTCGATTTGTAACAGAGTTGGAAGTGCAGTGGTGCATGAGTTGTGCAAGTTGTAAGTAGTTTAACTTAGTTAAGTGAGTTAAACTCAATTGTTCTAGTTGTAACTGAAGATACACTAGTGAGAGATCAAGTGAATTAATTATTAATTAATTCACAATCAATGGTCTCACATGCATTTGAATATTTACTATTATTAATTGCATGCATGTCAGATCCAGTGGAGACCCAGATGAGTTCTAGGTGAAAGGAAGTAAACTATCATTTATGACATTATCCACTTGCACCAATGCAAGCACACACACATTAGATGTGCCCATGAGGATTGCGTAGTCAAGGGAGGCAAGAATGAATCAATTCAGGGATTTCTTTCAACAGGGATTGTGCAGTGGAGATAGGTTGTCTAGAGACAGTAGAGCAAGTGATTTTCCAATTTTTGTATGACAGTGTGAGACAATTAGTTGATGTACTGAGAGCTCTTGTGATTGGAGTTTTGTATTTAATTGTTTCATGATCCATGATATAATATACAGTATAATATAGTGGGGTTTTTAGTTGTAATATTTCCCCAGAAAATTATCTGTGTTGTGTGTGATTGATCTTTCTTCATGATATTGTAATTGGCGATTGTGTTTTTAATTCCGTAAATATTTGTAGAAGCGAATAAGTATTTAAATTTAGCATATTTTTAGATTGGGTGAATCCAAGATGTACATGCATATTGTATAATTTCTACATGGTATCAAAGCACAGGAAATTGTAGAAGTGAAGCAGGAGCTAAGTTTGTTGGTGGATAGAATTCGAATTTGTAGATTTACTTTCTTGGTGCTATAGATGATTCAAGATCGAAATGTCTTTCAATGGCTTGAGGTTAGAGTATGCACTCGAGGGTAGCTCGAACTAAATTTCTTGGAAGGACAGGATGGAGGCAGTACTCGAAGACAATGCCTTGAAGGAATTCATTGAAAAAGATGTTCCTAAGCTAGATGCTACAGATCTTGCCAATCTTGATGCATGGTTGTTGGAAATGTAAATCCCCTTTGCGAACATAAGCGATCCCTCTAGCCCTAGAGTGGGTCTAGCAACACGGGAAAAAGCTAAGGTGTAGGTTCCTAGCTAATGAATGAAATAGGTTGGGGTAGATTGACCTACCTAGAGTCCAACGCGATTGTCGTAAGTTGTAGTAGTGGCTGCCTCTTGATCTCTATCTCGACAGGTCACGTCCTTCAGCAACGGTACTCGTATTCCTACACAAATATCAAAGACAAGAGCAATATACAGGACAATAATTTCATTCGTAGCTAACTATTCAGTCAAGGAGGACTAGACACATTGTGTAAAATAAACCATATAAACACAATATGGGAACCAGACAATAGTCATGTATATATAAATAGAAGAAAGAGATTACAACCAGAGCCTTGACGTTACAGCCTCCTTCAGCAGGTTCAGTCGAAGCGCATCTCAAAGGATCGTCAGAAATTAGGAGGAGGCGAGCACAAGACTAAGCTCTCTCTCGACAAGGGTCTCTTTCTAATCTATCTCCTTAGCAAAATGTTCAGCAATTCTCTTCAGCCTCTCAGCTATGATTGTTCAGCTAGTGTATCAATGGGAGATAGCTTTATTTATATATGGAAAGGAAGAGGTTGGGATCCCTACAATGATGGAAGGGAGGCCTTATAATTTGGGAGGTTTCCCCAAAAGGTGGAAACAAGAAGCCAAAGGAGGGTGGTCGTAGTTATTCATTCAAACCACTCAGGCTGACTCGTCCACGAAGTTGTTAGGATAGAAACTTCGCCTCTATATTTAAAAAACATTCCAAAAATAGCTTGGTGGGGGTAGATAACTGGGACAAGGCGCCAATGGGTGTGGGCCCCAGTGTTAATCTTCCTCATTAACATGAGGGCATAATGATCTACCAGCACCAATGCAAAAACATGTGTTTTTTATGGTTTGTTCAGGAAATTGTCAACAAAAGGAATTTTGTCCTCATGGCAAGGGATGCAATGATGGTCTTTGTAAGGCATGACACTTTGTATTAGTCACAGAAATGGCCTTCTAATGTGCGGGATGGGAATTGCATGGACAGTGACAAAATTATGTGTAACAAATGCCCCCTAAAGCATGAATTATGAGAGAGAGGGAGGGGTGAAATGCTTTAAGAGAACACATTCGAACCAAACATCGTTGTCGGAAGACCTGAAATTACGAATACAACTGATATCTCTTATACATGAACATGTGGCATGGGTGCAACCATCCATAATAGAGCACATAAAAACTGAGATCTGAGGTATGGACAAAGCCATCCAGTAGTAAGATCAAAAAATAAAATCAGGTATGGTCGCAGCCATCCAATCAAAAGAATCGTATATCTTGGCAAGTATATCTGGCAAGTACCTCTTTATTTTTACACAAGCTTGAACAGGATAGCATATGCTTGTCGTATAATTTTGTCCTTCGGACAAATCCATCCTAGTACATTTTACAAGCCCTATGAAGGAGGAACTCGGGTACATCATGGTGATGATTTCCGATGTCATTTAGTTTTAACAAGTCTGACAAAGGAAGAACTCGGCATCTTTTCATGTTTAGAGTTTGAAAAGAAGCGGAAAATGAAACTCCAGTAGGTCCCTTTTCGTAAGTAGTCTCACAGATATGAAAAGGTAGAAAACTATGTCTGAGAGAACCTCTTAGTCGCGATAGGTTAAGGTATTCATTTTTCGTAAATAATCTCTAAAGGGGTAAACGTATACTAGGCAGATGACATTTCGCAGCCTTTAACGAGTTCAAAACAACAAGAGTCTCGGCAATCTTTTCAATTTTTAAGAGTTAGAAAAGGGCTTAAAGTTGACTCCCCCTCGAGAAACGAGTGGTTTTATGGGTAGCAACTGCTTCCAGTGATGGCGGAACTGCTGTGAACAAGTAAAGGTCAAGAGGCTGGCTAACAAGACCACTCATCACAGTGGTTCCTCAGGAATGGGTGAAACAACCAAGTGAAGGCATATGATTGGCCAAGCAGATGGGGGCGATGGAATGAGAAAACCAAGTTTCATCTCGCAAAATAGGCTGATAAAATGGCAATCACGAGAGGTAAAATAAGAATGATTTCATTTTTACACAAGCTTGAAAACATGGGAAACTTTGCTTGGAATTGGTTTCATTTTTACACAAGCTTGAAACAAAGATAAACTATGCTTGGGACCGGTTTCATTTTTATATAAGCTTGAAATGGAAACAAACTATGCTTGAAATAAGTTTGCATGCCTCCAGCATGGTGACTCAATTCGAGGTACATGCCCACCAAGATTTAGCACATTCACCGGAGTATACTGCTAGTTACTAACAGGTGGATGGAAGGAAGGTTCAATTACGAGATGAAGAGAAAGACTCGACTTGGATTTCACGAGACCTAATCAAAGACTCGAATTGAAAAGGGAACCCATTTCATTTTTTAACAAGGTTGACACAGTACAAGAACTATCCTCACATTAGATTTTTTTATGGAAAGGTAAATCCCCAACGGAGTTTCCAACTAGTTGGAAAGGTAAATCCCCTCTACAGACAGAGACAATCCCTCTAGCCCTAGAGTGGGTCTAGCAAAAAGGGAACAAGATAAGGTGTATGTTCCTAGCTAATGAATGAAATAGGTTGGGGTAGATTGACCTACCTGGAGTCCAATGCGATTTTCGTAAGCTGTAGTAGTGGAGGCCTCTTGATATCTGTCTCGAAAGGTCGCATCCTTCAGCAATGGTACTTGTATTCCTGCACAAAGATCAAAGACAAGAGAAATATACAAGACAATAATTTCATTCGTAGCTAACTATTCAGTTAAGGAGGACTAAACACATTGTGTAAATTAAACCATATAAACACAAGATGGGAACCAAACAATAGTCATGTATATATAAATAGAAGAAAGAGATTACAACTGGAGCCTTAATGTCACAGCCTCTTTCAGTGGGTTCAGCCAAAACGTGTCTCGAAGGATCATCGGGGATTAGGACGAGGTGAGGACACAAGCCTAAGCTCTCTCTCGACAAGGGTCTCTTTCTGATCTATCTCCTTAGCAAAATGTTCAGCAATTCTCTTTAGCCTCTTAGCTATGATTTTTCAGCTAGTGTATCAATGTGAGATAGCTTTATTTATAGAGGGAAAGAAGGAGGTTGGGATCCCTACAATGATGGAAGGGAGGCCTTTGGGAGGTTTCCCCAAAAGGTGGAAGCAAGAGGCCAAAGGAGGGTGGTCATATTTATTCAGTCGAACCACTCAGGCTGACTCGCCCATGAAGTTGTTAGGATAGAAACCTCACCTCTATATTTAAAAAACATTCCAAAAGTAGATTGGCGTGGGTAGCTAACTAGGACAAAGTGCCAATGGGCGCAGGGCCCAGTGTTAATCTTCCTCATTGGCGTGAGGGTATAACGGTCTACCAGCGCCAATGCAAAAACATGTGTTTTTGATGGTCTGTTCAGGAAATTTCCAACAGAAGGAATGTTGTCCTCATGGCAAGGGATGCAATGATGGTCTTTTCAAGGCATGACACTTTGTATTATTCATAGAAATGGTCCTCCAATGTGCGGGATGGATATTGCAGGGACGACGACAAAATGTTGTGTAACAATGGCAAATTAAAGTGGCAAAGGCAAGGAGGATCTTGTTGGAGGGAGTACGAGACCACATTGTATCAAGCCTCCATGGGAAAGCCACACCATATGCTATTTGGAAGGCTTTGACGGATATATTCCAAAGTAGCAGTGACCATAGGAAATTGGCGCTCAAAGATAAACTTAGGAAGATCAAGATGGAAAAGGGAGACACCATTCCAAAGTATCTCACAAAGCTTGTCCAATGTCAGGATGAACTGGGCAGTGTGGAAATAACAGTCGTTGATGATGATTTAGTGAGCTTGGATCTCCTAGGACTTCCTAAGAGTTGGCATAGTTATGAAGACTCTATCAACAGATGGGAAAAATTGTTGGATTGGGAAAGACTATGGTTAGATCTGGTGCAAGAGGATTTCAGGCGAAACACCAGAGATGGCTCTTCATCAAAGCATGATGATGAAGAGGATTTTTCTTTGGTTGCCAAGGAAAATAAGGGGAAGGGGAAGAAATTCCATTCTAAATTCGAGTCTAAAGGCAAGAAGCAGGACATGTCCGAGGTGAATTGTTTTCACTGTCACGAACATGGGCATTTTGCTACTAACTGTCCACAGATGAAGAAGAACAAGAAGGTTGTTGAAGCTGCAGCTGGTGATGCCCTTACCTCGCAATTTGAGCTTGACTTCTCCTTGATTGCATGCATGGTGTCAAGTTCATTGGGATAGGTGTGGTATTTGGATAGTGGCGCTTCTTTTCACATGACGGGAGATAAGGAACTTTTCAGTGACTTGGAGGAGAAAGATCTCCAAATACATATTGATATGGGAGATGATGGATGGTACACTGCTACCAGGATTGGTACCATTACCTTTCAAAGGGATTCAGGTAAACCATTTCAATTAGAATATGTAACGAATGTACCAGGTCTAAAGAAAAATCAGGTCTCAGTCACAATGTTGGAGGACAGAGGCTACAACATTGTTTTTAGTGATGGAAAAGCTTTCATGCAACATAAAAAAATGGGTCAACCTAAGAGGATATGGATTCAAGTTAAGAATATCTACAAATTGGAGGTAGATGGTTGCACTGCTATGATGGGAATGGCAGAAAAAGTGGTGAACCGAGATGAGGGCGAATTATGGCACAGGTGATTGGGCCATCTTCATTATGGAGCCTTGAAAGTTGTTATCACCAAATTGAACCTAATTGGTTGCTCATCAAACAACTCAGGGTAACTATTTCAAACCACTTCTAACTGAATATTAGCCTCTTCAATTTGAGAGGGCTCTCTCAATGGGGGTTTATGATTTTGAATAATGATAGTACTAGATGGCTAACTCTATGGAATTGTAACTTGTTTGTTGAAAAATGCAGGCATGATACGATTGGGCTTATGGATGTTGGGTGTGGAGCCTGATTATCTTGTTTACTTTGTATCACATCATTGGACCCCTATACCTTCAAAGGGGCGGCAACACCGCCCGTAATTAATCGCTGTCGTGGGGGGTCTGGGGGGGGCGGCAGCGCTTTTTGGAGCCCACCCCCTGGCAAGGGTTTTCGGGGGCAGTGCCCCCGAAGCTAAAAATAGATGTAAAATTGCCTTGTAAAAGTATAGTAATTTCTAGCTAATCTGGGCCATTCATTAGGCAAATGATCTGACGGTAGAAGTTATGTTTAGATTAGGGTTTTTTTCCCTAGAAGGCAACCCCCTTGTATATATGAGGGTATTGTATTGTGGCTGTGTATTATATGCGTGTATTCTCGGAGCGAGAAACAGAGAGGGAGACTGTGAGAGAGAACAGAGGATATTACAACGGATCTGCTGTAGGTTTTGTCTCTTCATTTTTTGCTGGATAATAGAAAGGAATGATTGGCTGTTCGGGGTGGACGTAGCCCAAACTGGGTGAACCACGTATATCTGCGTCTCTCTGGTTTTATGTGTTTTTTGTGTGCTTGTATTTTCCGCATATTTTATGTGTTTCATTTCTCCATAATATATAATTTTCTAACAACTGGTATCAAAGCCGAAGGTATATTTGGCTGATAAACTCGCAGGAAAGAAGGGTTCCTAGTTCGAGTGGGAGCAATGGCGGACGATGGTAAGTTTAGGGTCGAGAAATTTAAGGGCCAAAACTTCCCGCTGTGGAAGATGCAGATGGAATATTATCTGTATCAGAAAGATCTGTACCTACCATTGAGTGGAAAAACAAAGAAGTCAGCGGCCATGACAGACGCGGAATGGAATATTCTCGATAGAAAGGCACTCGGAACAGTACGGTTGTGTCTTGCGGCGTCATTCGCCTTCAATATTTCAAAGGAAACAACAACAGAGGGTTTGATGCAGACGTTGGCGAAACTATATGAAAAACCCTCGGCCTCAAACAAGGTATTTCTTATGAAACGACTATTTAATATGAAGATGTCGGAAGGTGGATCTGTTGCAAACCATTTAAATGAATTTAATACAGTTACCAGTCAGTTAAGTTCTGTAGGGGTAAACTTTGATGATGAAGTTAGAGCTATGTTATTCTTGTGCTCATTGCTAGAGAGTTGGAATGGTTTAGTAATGGCCATTAGTAACTCTGTCTCTGGATCTAGTATTTTAAAGTTTGATGATGTTGTTGGTGCTATCCTTAGCGAGGAAATGCGATGGAAAAGCTCCAGTGAGACATCAGGTAATGCTTTGAGTGTAGAGTCTAGGGGAAGAAGAATGGAAAGAGGAAAGAGCTCGGGATATTTCAGTAAATCAAGGAAAGGCATATCCAAGTCCAGATCGGGGATAGTGTGCTAGAATTTCGGAAAGAAAGGACACCTAAAGAAAGACTGTAGATCTCGGAAGGGAAAAGAAGGAGACACACAGCAAGAAAACAATCATGAAGTAAATGTGACAGGTGATGTGTTACAAGATGCTTTGATTCTTTCTTTCGAAAATGTTATTGATTCTTGGGTTGTAGATTCAGGGGCTTCATTCCATGCCACACCTGATAAGAAATATTTTCATGACTATGTTCAAGGATATTTTGGACAAGTTCGTTTGGGTGATGATAAACCCTGTAAAATTGTTGGAATGGGTAAAGTTCTTGTAAAACAACAGAATGGAAACCGATGGCTACTAAAGGAGGTAAGGCATGTTCCAGATCTGAAGAAAAAATTGATTTCAACAGGGAAGTTAGGCAATGAAGGTTGTGTGACAACTTTCACAGATAAAACTTGAAAGGTCACCAAAGGAGCGTTGGTAATAGCAAAAGGTGAAAAGGTTAGTACATTGTATTTATGCAATGGTATTTCTAACTTTGTTAATGCTTTAACTTCCAAAGGAGAAGATGCAGCATTATGGCATCATAGGCTCGGACACATGAGTGAGAAGGGAATGAAGATTCTTCACTCAAGAAATTTGTTGCCAGGTTTGAAGAATGTTGATTTGGATTTCTGTGAGAATTGCATTTATGGAAAACAAAAGAGAGTCAGATTTCTCAGAGTTGGGAAAGAAAAGAAGAGCGAAAAATTGGAGCTTGTGCATACATATGTATGGGGACCTGCTCAAGTATCACCTCTCGGTGACTCTCGTTATTATGTTACTTTTATTGATGATGCAACTAGAAAAAAATGGATTTATTGTATTCAGAATAAATCTGATGTATTTGATACTTTCAAGAAATGGAAAGCTTTGGTTGAGATTGAGACAGGAAAGAAGTTGAAGTGTCTCAGATCAGACAATGGAGGTGAATATTGCGGCAAAGAGTTTGATAGGTACTGTTCAGAGCATGGAATTCGTAGAGAGAAGACAGTTCCAAGAACACCACAAGAAAATGGTGTGTCAGAAAGGATGAACAGAACAATCATGGAGCGTGCAAGGTGCATGAGATTGCATGCGGGATTGCCTTTACAATTTTGGGCAGATGTTGTAGATATTGTTGTTTATCTAATAAACAGAGGGCCTTCAAGTTCCTTGGATGGTGGTATTCCAGAGGAAGCATGGACAGGTAAAAAGGTAAACTACTCTTTTTTAAAGCCTTTTGGTTGTGAGGCCTTTGTCCATATTAATAAAGAAAACGGAACAAAGCTTGAGGCAAAATCAAAGAAATGTACCTTTATTGGATATGGTGCTAATGATTTTGGTTATCGCTTATATGATTATGAAAATCACAAAATCATTAGGAGCAGAGATGTAATATTCAATGAAAAGGTCTTGTATAAGAATTAGTTGCAGGAAAAGAAACAGGAAAAAGAAAGCAAGGAATACATGGTTCTTGATGAGATAACTGAAAAAGTAAAGGTGCCTGAAAATAATAATAATCAACAACCATAGCAGCAACAACCACCACAACAGCAACATGCACCTCAAACACCTGAAAGTGGTGTTAGAAGATCTACCAGGATAAGTAGACCCCCTGAACGATACTCTCCTTCGTTATATTATTTATTGCTGACTGATTCTGGTGAACCTGAATGTTATGAAGAAGCAATGCAGGTTGAAAGCAGGAAGAAGTGGGAGCTAGCCATGGAAGAAGATATGGACTCCTTAATGCATAACTAGACTTGGGACTTAGTTAGGTTTCCTGCAGGTAAAACTACATTTCAGAATAAATGGGTTTACAGGCTGAAGGAAGAAGATGGAGGAAAACAGAGGTACAAAGCTAGACTTGTGGTGAAGGGGTTTGCACAGAAGAAAGGTATTGATTTTGATGAAATATTTTCTCCTATTGTTAATATGAATTCAATCAGAACTATCTTAAGTCTTGTAGCAGCGGAAGATTTACATCTTGAACGGTTAGATGTAAAGACGACATTTCTCCATGGAGATTTGGAGGAAGAGATATACATGTAGCAACCAGAAGGATATGAGGTAAAATGGAAAGAAAAATTGGTGTGCAGGTTAAAGAAGAGCTTGTATGGCTTAAAACAGGCTCCAAGGCAGTGGTATCTAAAATTTGACAAGTTTATGTTTGAACAAGGTTATACTAGATGTCACTCTGATCATTGTGTTTATCTAAAAAGGAAAAATGATGGCAGCTATATTATATTGTTATTGTATGTAGATGGCATGCTTGTTGCAGGGTCTAACATGTAGGAAATAAATGTGCTCAAAAGAAAATTGGCAAATTCATTTGCAATGAAGGATTTGGGAGCTGAAAAACAAATCCTTGGTATGAGGATAACTAGAGATAGGAAAAATCGCAAATTAACACTGTCTCAGAATGAGTACATAGAAAAGGTGTTGAAAATATTTAATATGCAGAATGCAAAACCAGTTAGTACACCTTTTGCTAGCCATTTCAAACTTAGTAAGGAGATGTGCCCAAAGACCCAAGAAGACATGGATTATATGTCTAAAGTTCCATATGCATCGGCAGTTGGAAGCTTAATGTATGCAATGGTCTGCACAAGGCCTGATATTGCACATGCAGTGGGAGTTGTAAGCAGGTACATGAATAATCTAGGAAAAGAACATTGGATGGCAGTAAAATGGATTCTCAGATATTTGAGAGGTACCACAAATCAAGCATTATGCTTTGGTGGTTCAAACATTGCTCTACAAGGATATGTTGATGTAGATATGGTAGGTGACGGAGATAACAGGAGGAGCACTACAGGATATGTATTTACTGTAGGTGGAACAGCTGTCAGTTGGGTTTCAAAAATCCAAAGTGTTGTTTCACTTTCAACAACAGAAGCAGAGTATGTTGCTACTACAGAGGCTAGTAAAGAAATGATTTGGTTACAAAGGTTTATGGGTGAATCGGGTAAGAAGCATGATATGGGCATGCTATGCAGTGATAGCCAAAGTGCCATTCATCTTGCAAAGAACTCAGCATTTCATTCCAGGACTAAACACATACATCTCAAGTACCATTTCATACGGTCAGTATTAGAAGATGGAGAGTTGAAGCTGGAAAAGATACACACTAGCCAGAATCCTGCAGATATTCTAACAAAAGTTGTAACCAGGGAGAAACTGAGAATGTGCTCAGTTTCAATTGGTCTTCAAGGATGACGATGAAGATGAGGAATAGCCAGGTCCAAAGAGGAGTCATTGTCCAACAAATGAAGCAACGATGGAGTTGCTACAATCAGTCTCCAAGTGGGAGATTTTTGGGTGTGGAGCCTGATTATCTTGTTTACTTTGTATCACAACATTGGACCCCTATACCCTCAAAGGGATGGCAACGCTGCCCGTAATTAATCACTGTCGTGGGGGATCCAGGGGGGGTGGCAGCGCTTTTTGGAGCCCTCCCCTGGCGGGGGTTTTCAAGGGCAGCGCCCCCGAAGCTAAAAACAGATGTAAAATTGCCTTGTAAAAGTATAGTAATTTCTAGTCAATCTGGGCCATTCATTAGGAAAATTATCTGACGGTAGAAGTTATGTTTAGATTAGGGTTTTTTGCCCTCGAAGGCAACCCCCTTGTATATATGAGGTTATTGTATTGCGGTTGTGTATTATATGCATGTATTCTTGGAGCGAGAAATAGAGAGGGAGACTGTGAGAGAGAACAGAGGATATTACAACGGATCTGCTTTAGGTTTTGTCTCTTCATTTTTTGTTGGATAATAGAAAGGAAGGACTGGCTGTTCGGGGTGGACGTAGCCCAAACTGGGTGAACCACGTATATCTGTGTCTCTCTGGTTTTATGTGTTTTTTGTGTGCTTGTATTTTCCGCATATTTTATGTGTTGCATTGCTCCATAATATATAATTTTCTAACAATGGAGTCAAAAATCAGTAGTCACAGTCACAATGGGTCTTCACATGGAAGCTGAGGCAGACAGGGGTTTTAGACAAAGGCAACTCACACACACAAAATAAGAAAACACGGTCATTTCCTCACTAAAGGAATTCAGAGCATAATTTTATGAATTATGAGTAATTAGGAATGAAATCTACTACAAGTGATAAACATAAAGATATAGATCAATAAGATATCAAAAAACTCATGAGAATCTTAGGTCTGTAAAGAATAATGTCACTTAGTATTATTGATAATAGTCAAAATCATATAGGCAGAAATTTGGTGCAAATGTTCTCCAACCCCTTACTACTTCGATGTTTTGTCTTTAAATAGACATTATTTACAACAAGGATGATCTTCCTGGTGGCTAGATCCTCAAATTATCCTATAACACCTTTCATAACTGAAATACATAACTTCTAACAGAAAACTGACAGCTACCCTTTAAAGAAACCATCTCCTAATAGGACTCTAACTCCTATTTATTACATTGCTCTATCCTATCTATGAAATAGGTACATTATGGTTACAAAATAAATATCACATGCTCGAAGGACACATGACCAAGTTCACTACCACTTTACATATTTAAAACATCCCTAGACTTGTGGAGCATAACCCTGTTTTTTAGGAATGGATGACCCTTATCTTCAACATCGTTTTGACTGATGAACTATCTTCATGGCACTCCCTTTGAGTCATAAATATCTGATAATAAATTCCCTTGACATGTTGGAGGCCTCCATCTTGGAAAAAAATTATTTTAAGATGCTCAAAACCTTCAACAATTGCTCACTACGAAAACAGGACAGTTTCGTAGCGAGATTTGATAGCGTGGAAAAAGTGGTTTTTGCATCCATTTTCTTCACTCCTTTGTTGTTCCATTATGATAATCAAGTCATGAAACCTTACCACCATGAATCCCCCTCCTTGAAACATGCAAAAACTGATTTTAAAAGAAAAAATACACCTACAGGTTTTTTTGTAGCGTATTTCTGGCTTCAAGCCTGTGGTACACTACGAAACTGTGTAAAAAACCAGAAATTTCCCCTTTCAAAATTGTCCTCAAAAACTGACCTCCAACAGAAAAAATTTGATTCTCTACATGTTATGAACCTTCTAATACATATTCCAGCTCAACTTACTACTCCTGTGGTGTTTCCTCTTCATTTACAATCAGTTGAGCTATAGGCTCTTCTACCACTGTCATCTTTAAACCTTTATTTTCCAATTATTCATGAATCAGCTCCAATTGCTCTTCAAGGTCTTGCACTTTGTCTTTTAATGCCCTGTTCTTGGATTGAAATTACAGGTTTATCCTTTTGATTTTCTTGACCTCTCCTCTTAGTGGTTGAGTCCACTTTATCAGCTTTTCTATATTGTCCAAGGTCTTTGAGACACTTGTGACTTGATCCTCCCAAATTTCCTCATTTGTTCAAACTGAACCTTCTCGGCTCTATGCTTCTTTGCCTTTTTCTTCAAAACTAATATCTCTCTGCCTGCCTCTTTCAGCTACTCCTTAAGGGTTTCAATTTCTGATTTTTCATTGATTTTCCCTTTACCCTTATTTTGTTTGATAACCGCTCTTCTTTTGCATGTGAAGAGAGATCTATGATGCTTGGTGGCTGAGCAGTTTTACTGACCTTCTGAATCTCTTTGCTTCTTTCCATGACCTTTCCAGCATGTCTAGTCATTGGCTTTCTAGCTTGAAACATGAAACCAGTATCATCACCTGCAAACTCTAAATTTTTAGTTGTCTTGCCTTTCTTTAGCTTTCTTCACCCATATTCAACATCTTCATCTTGGACAATGGGAGTTTCTTCAATATCAATTGCATGCAATATGTCCTCTAAGTTACCCTTAACCATTGTTTGCTTCTGTTTTGTAGGTGTGGTTTTAGGTGTTTGAATCTTCTGCAAAGGCTTTATCTCCATGCTCACTGGTTCTAGTGGGGATGATCTATTCCCTTCTTCAACTTCCTCTGCCACTGCAGGTGATGAAATATTTCTAGGTTTGGAAACTCTTTTAGGAGAGACAGCATCAACTTCAAAGCCACTCATGAAAAAAAAGGATGTCCAATCTCTGTCTAGTCTCTTCAACTCCTCTAACACCAAAAACTTAATCAAACCATGGTGAAAAAGAGAAGTTTCATTTCCTTCTTTTTTAACTTGGACCTTATCTGACATTTTACCTAGATTTATGTATAAATAAAAGGGCATTTCAAGTGACCTCTTACCCACAAAATGTAGAAGAATCCTGAGGTGGTAGGAATAGACCATGTGAAATATTCCTTCACATGTGAAATACTTATGAATGATCATCAGTAGCTTTGAATAGTTTTCCTTCATGAAACTCCTAGGTATGGCATTTGTAAGATCAATTTCACTATGCTCTGGTTTGATGAACTCTTTACAATCTTGCATGGTGAACTTGATGCCTTTAAACCATTGTTCCCCTCCTCTGGGGATTCATGTTCCTGCTGAAATGTTGTCTGGTGTCACAATAAGGTTTAACATTCCCACTTTTGAAGCAGTGTCAGTGAAGTTCTTAGCAAACTCCTTGGAAACCTGTGGCAGTGACCTCTTTTGTTAGTTTTCTTCCTTGCAGCCATGGTGATTTTATATCTTCTTAGCCTCGCTTGCTTGATGACACCTGAAACCTTTGAATTTGCTAGCAACTTGCTTGGATCGATGAAGTAGCTCTCCATAAATCCAATAACATCCAAAGATAAAGCGGAGTATGACAAAAAGACTAATTCGGTAATGTTTTATGGTTTAAATGACAACTCATGCCATAATCATGACACATGCATGCTAAAAAGGGAAATGATGACCTCAAAGTTGGCTTTGTAAGTTTGAATTAACCCTAACGGACTCGAATAACATCCACCCTAACTCCTCTAATCATGAACTGACACCTTGCATCGAGTTTGCAAGATAGACAGGAAAACAATTTTTCGTAGCATATCTAGTTTATTCTCTGAAAGATTCGCTACGAAACTATTAGGCAGTTTCGTAGCAAAAACTATTATTTCACAGTGTAAAACACTACGAAAAGTTGTAAAACTAGCTTAAGTGTCCTTTTTAAATTAAAATTCTTGGGAAATGAAATCTAACACCTAATGATGACTGACGGGACATGACATGACCTACATGGAGGTGGCCTTGAACCTTAGGATAGGTTAGACATGTAAAAAAATAAAAAATGAAATTTTCCTATACCAACTTGAAAAAGTCTTAAGGAGACCTTATCCTTTTCAGGAGTGAATTGTATGACCATGACAAGTAATGTTTCGCAAAATTATGAGTGATAACAAAATTCATGCAGCAAATATCTACTGGACTTCCAATGGGAACACTTGCTCAGTTAGATAATCGCAAGGGTTGCACCATGGGGAAGTATGTAAATTCCACCTTTCATGAGAAGGAGAACCATGCTTCGAGGATCCTTAAGAGAGTTCACACAAACGTGTGTGGACCGTTCTCGGTTGCTTCAACATCAAAACATAAGTAATATGTAATATTTGTTGATGAATTTTCTCGAAAATGTTGGATCTTCTTCATGCAGAAGAAAGATAAAACATTCTCTAAGTTCTGTGAGTTTAAGGCATTGGTGGAGAAAGAGTCAGGGAATCAAGTGAAGGCTCTTAGGAGCGATAATGGTGGAGAATACATCTCTAATGAATTCAAGAACTTATGCAGCAAAGAAGGAATTTGAAGAGAACTCATAGCGCCTCATAACCCGTAGCAGAATGGGGTCACAGAGAGGAAGAACAGAACGATCGTGGGTGCACCATAAGCGATGTTGCATGATCAAGGCCTACCAATGCATTTGTGGGCAGAAGCATGCAACACTGCGGTTTATGTGCAGAACCATTGTCCTCATAGAGTACTTGGCATGAGTACACCTGAAGAAGCTTTCACTAGTAAGAAACCAGATGTTTCACACTTTAAATTTTTTGCTCATATGTTTATGTGCATGTGACCAAGGATGCCAGGAATAAGCTGGAACAGACTGCTGAAGTTGGGATTTTTGTGGGGTACACAGAAACACCCCATAATTATCATGTGTATTTTTCAAACAGTAGAATGACTATTGTGCGACGAGATATAAAATTTTATGACAGGAAAGCCATGAGGTTGTCGCTTGAGAGGGAGCTGGACTTGCATGTGGAGGAGGAACTATTGGTTCCCAAAGATGAGTCTCTATATGTGGATCAGCCATGAGAGGAGGTTCATGGAGTGGAGGAAGCCACTCATGCAGAGCCATCCATCATAAATGGCAGAAGGCGCACCACAGAAGCTAATAGGCTGAGACTTGATGCTACACAGAATGTAGGAGCACCTACTTCACATCGCAGACAAAGACAGTATCCTGATCGATTTACTAGATACATGGCTATCATGATCAAATGTATTGTGACTAAACCATATTCCTTTCAGGAAGCATTGTAGCATCCTACTTGGGTTTATGCAATGGTGGAGGAGCATGACTCCATTGTCAAAAATAGTGCTTGGGAAATTGTTCCAAGATCGGTTGATAAATCAGTGGTAGGTTCAAGATGGATCTACTAGGTAAAGCAAGGTGTTGATGGGAGTGTGGAGAAATAAAAGGCCATATTTGTGGCCCGTGGCTTCTCATAGATCGAGGGAATAGATTGTGATGAGACCTTTGCACTTGTCGCAATGTACTCTTCCATAAGGACCATCCTTGCACTCTCATCGCAAATGGGTTGGTGCATTCATCAGATGGATGTGAAAATTGTGGTTCTTAATGGGGTCATTGAGGAAGAGGTGTACATAGAGTAGCCTAAAGGTTTCTAGATATTCAACAGTGATTCGCATGTGTGCCGACTCAAAAGAGCATTGTATGGGCTGAAGCAAGCACCCGCTGCTTGGTACACTCGGATAGACAGCTATTTCACCAGACTGGGCTTCACCAAAAGTGAAGCAGATGCAAACCTGTACCAAATTGTGGTGGAAGGTAAGTTTTTTAATCATTTTTATTTATTTTTATGATTTAATATTGACTGGTGATGAGCAGTTGATACACTCATGCAAGGAGGATCTTGCAAGGGAGTTCAAAATGAAGGATATGGGCATCCTTCATTATTTCCTTGGATTGGAAATATAGCAGCGAGATGGTGAACTTTTTGTGTCTCAAGGCAAGTATGCAAAGGAGGTACTGGGTAAGTTTAACATGGAGGGCTGCAAACCCATGGATACTCCTCTTCCAAGAAACTGGAGGAAAGAGGATGCTACTTCTAGAGAGGTAGTGGATGCTACTATCTATCAATAGTTAGTGGGTTCGCTAATGTATCTAGTGAACACAAGACCGGAAATTTTATATGTGGTTAACCAGCTGAGTCAAGCTATGGTTAAGCCTACCAAGCTCTTTTGGAAGGCGAAGAAGCATGTCCTGAGATACCTAAGGGGCACATCAGAGTATGGTATATGGTATAGATAGATGGATGGAGTGAATTTTCATGCCTTCACGGATGCAGAGTGGGTTGGAATTCCAACGAATAGAAAGAGCATATCAGGGGGGATCTTTAGCATTGGATCTACAGTTGTTTCTTGGTACAGCAAGAAGCAAATATCTCTGGCACTCAGTTCAGCAAAAGTGAAATACATGGCAGTGACTCAAGCTACATGTGAGGCTATCTAGATGAGAAAGATCTTGGTTGGTTTGTTTGGTTCTCATATGGATCCGACAGTGATTCATTGTGATAATCAGAGTTGCATTAAACTCTCGATTAATCATGTGTTTCATGATAGATACAATCATTTAGATATCTAGTACCATCATCTCATAGATTGTGTGCAGAGGAGAATTATGTTGCTTCAGTACATTCCCACGGAAGATCAGGATGTAGATATTCTGACAAAGGCGCTCACCAGGAGCAAATTTGAATACCATAGAGACAAGATTGGGGTGAAGGATAATCCCTTCTTGTTGAGAGGGAGTGTTAAGATTCAACAAGAAATTTGGATCCTAGTGAAAATTAAGCACCTACACTAGGGTGGGGCCCTCGGGATATTTTTGGGTGTATGTATATTATAGATGTATGTGCATATCTATTTATAGAATGCATGTCTATTTATAGATGCATGTCTATCTTTATTATCCCTTAATTTAGATGGAAATTAAACTATAATATATTCTCAATGTGGACTTTGAAATAGTTAACTGAAGTGGTAAATCAGTTAGCTAAGTGAATTTTGATTGAAGTGGTTGGTTGGTGGGACATGCAAGTTGAATTTAGTTGTAACAGAGTTGGAAGTGCAATGGTGCATGTGTTGTGCAATTTGTAAGTAGTTTAACTCAATTAAGTGAGTTAAACTTAGTTGCGCTAGTTGTAACTAAAGATACACTAGTGAGAGATCAAGTGAATGAATTATTAATTAATTCACAATCAGTGGTCTCACATGTAGCTGAAGATTTACTATTATTAACTACATGCATGTGAGATCCAGTGGAGACCTAGTTGAGTTCTAGGTGAAAGGTAATTAAAATATCAATTGTGACATTATCCGCTTGCACCAATGCAAGCACACACACATTAGATGTGCCCATGAGGATTGCACAGTCAAGGCAGGCAAGAAGGCATCAATTCAGGGATTGCATAGTGGAGGCAGGTTGTCTGGGAATAGTAAATTGAGCAAGTGATTTGCCAATTTTTGTATGACAGTGTGAGATAATTAACTGATGCACTGATAGCTCTTGTGATTAGAGTTTTGTATGTAATTATTTCATGATCCATGATATAATATACAATAGAATATAGTGGGGTTTTTAGTTGTAAGCTTTCCTCAAGAAATTATCTATGTTGTGTGTGATTTATATTTCTTCATGATATTGTAATTGGAAATTGTGTTTTTAATTCTGCAAAGATTTGTAGAAACGATTCAGTATTTAACTTTAGCATATTGTTATATCGAGTGAATCCAACATATACATGAATATTGTATAATTTCTACAAAAGGGAGGTTTTCCCTCTTATGGATCAATTAACTGTGAATGAATGTCAAAGGAATGAAAATACTTTGTTAGTTGATCAATAAGTACAAAGACACAACCCTTACCATGTATTGTTGGCAAGCTGGTGAAGAGGTCAATAGATGAGCTTTCCCATCTCTCTACCAGAAAGGGAAGTGGCTGTAACAACCTTGAAGGGTGGTTTTTTTCCTCCTCATTCTTCAAGCAAACCATACATCTCCTGATATGCTAGTGCACATCCTCCTTGAGACCCTCCCATGAGAATCTCTCCCCAATGGCCTAATAGGTCCCAATGAAATCTTGGTGACCGGAAAGGAGTGAGTCATGTGTTGCATGTAGAATCTTCTTCTTGAGCTAAGAGTCTCTAGTCAAAAAGATATGATCTTGGTAATATATAACTCCACCCATCACCTTATACCTCTCATATTTCACCTGTTCATCAAGCACTTCACATGTGAAGTGATTCTTGGAATACTCCACCAATAGTTGGGACTCCCAATATGGATCTATGCTCAACAATGTCATCGTTGTTGGCCTTTCTGATAAGGCACTAGTCACCTTACAGCTCCCCTCTTTGACATGCTCCATGCCAAAGCCACATGCCAAGACACTGCTATCCAGCTTTTGTTGCCTCCCTTTCAGCTGCTTCTATTCAAGTCAGGGTTGAAGTTTATGGAGGTTAGTCTTCATTTGGAATCTATTGCCCATCCAAAACATTCTGAGTTTTGCCAATGTATGCATGAATGCCAACAACCCTCTACCATATACGGAATACTCCTCCCTACGTGGAAGTATCTTCTAACTCTCAAAGGCTATGGAGTAGCCCCCTTGCTCCATTGTGCCATCATTCATCCCTGAAACATCTCCTCTCAGTGCAAGATGCTTAGTGCGAGTCAGTAATATCAATACTGGAAGAATATCCATCTCCTCCTTGAGCCTACCAGGGACTCTCTACGCTGTGCTAGACTCGCCAAAGGCTCCCATCTCATCCAAATCCATGAATGGTGAAACTAGTTGTGAAAACTCTTTAATCAACTCCTGGTCTGGGGGCCTTCCTAGTGGAATGCCTCCAAATAATACTACCTCATGGTTCAGATTCAACTACATATGTAAGTGTGTTGAAGTGTCCATGCTCCCATTTCACAAATCAGGCTCCATATTATGTGCAGAAATTATCTGAGGTGGATAAGTGGCATGCCCTTGATCATTTGATGCTTACCACTCTTCTTTTCTAACTGTAAAGTATCCCAATCTGTGGTGACTTTCCCCAATGTAATCAACCACTGCACACCCAATATCACATTGGTATCAGGGATGTCAACCACAAATAAGTGATTAGTCAAAGTATATGTCCCTAAGGTTACCAACATTGCCGAAACATACTTCATACACTGCATGGTTCTAGCTCCTGTTAGCCACCTATAATATTTGATTATACCAAAAGGTGGCTAAGACTTTTTGAGCCTCCAAAGAACAAATTTTATTACTAAACATTGTTGGCTCTTGAAGACTACTTGAAGGCCTCATGCCTTTGTCCAAAAATCCTCATTACTATTTCCATTTTATACTCAGAAAATTCTGCTGATTCCAAGTGAAAGACTGTTGAAAGACCTTCATTTTCCCCCTCCTCAAACCTTCATTTGCTCCCCTTTTTCTTCATAGAAACTCCCTTGTTTTCATAAATCCTCTTCTTCCATTTATGAAAATCACTTTCCCATAGTTAAAAACCCATTTTTTAACTATCCCGAAACCATCAAATTCCATTGAAAAATATGAAAAATTGGTAGATTAAAAGGACCCGATCGTGCAATCGCGATCGGAGAATTCACAATGGGTTGATCGGAAAATCCAGGCCTGCAGTTCCGATTGCGATTGGCCTTTGATGTACTAAGCCCCGGGCCCTTTGCGTTCCATATATCCGAAGGCCCCGCAGGCGGGCGCCTATCCCTTACATATATTTTATTTCTGCCCTGATCCATTAAACCTTTGTTTATATTAAAAACATTGGGTTTTGGTATATTATAAGGGTTTCCGCCGGTTCGTTCTAAAAACCAATCTCCACCGTTGATCGTAAACCAATCAAACGGCCAGCGCCCAATCGCATCAGGGTTTTCCATCGCATACACTTGTTTTCTCCCGCCGATCGGCCATCCCCCGATTCATTCTCCACCGTTGATCTGACCCTCATATCAACGGTTCGCGCTACATCACATCGCAACTTTTCATTGGGTGCGTTTATTTGTTCCCCTCGATTGCCGATCCCTGATTGGTTATCCGCCGTTGACCTCCTCTCCGCCTTCCGTGATCCAACGATCCTCATTAACTCCAATCACAAGTCTTGCCCCTGCTTCAAAAACCCTCCGATTCACTCTTCGCCGTCGATCTAATCTACAGATCGACGGCCAGCGCTTAATCGCATCGGATTTTTCCATCGCATGCATTTATTCTTTCCCCCGATTGATGCTCCTCCGATTCGCTCCCCGCCGTTGATCTGATCCTTGGATCCAACGGCCATCGCTTAATCGCCTCTGCCCTCCCGATCGCGCAATCGCATCGGAGTTTCTCATCGCACCCTTTTCCTCCTCCCGCCGATTGCGATTCCTCTATTAGATCTGAACCTTCCACGTGTCCAGATCCAACGGCTGCGATTTTTTCCTCGCCTTCTAAGCGGTTTAACCCAAAAAACGCAGGATTTCTTAATCGTTTTTGTGTTTTGCAGGTGTTTTAATGGTTTTTCATTGTATAATGAAGGAAATCCGAGGGTTGGGAAAGACGTTTCCTGCGCCTTCGAGGTATTCAAAAAGAACCATTCACAAGTTTAAATTCAATGATTTATCAATGTTTCATGAGCATTGATAAAATACGTAAAATGGCCTCTGTGGCCCTGCACATCGACAAGACACTGTTTTATTCAAAAGAACAGTTAAAGAGTATAAGTTTGAAGACAAAGCACAGCAGATGAAGAATTGAAGATGGATCTGGGGAATTACGGCTAAGAATGATTATCAAAAGCCTAATTCCATGGATTAAAACACAGTCAACAGAAAATCATAAGTGTTTCACTGACAGAAAGGCTTCCACCGCTTCAAATGAGGCGAATTGATTCCTCAACTACCAAGAGAGCCACCTTTTGCCTCAAAGCATTCAAACAGAGGCTGAACTTACTACAGAATCAGATATTTTGCCTCAACGCAGCCGAGGAGTTACTGCTGCAACGAAATAAATACAAAAATATCTGCAGAGTTACTCCACACAGCACACATAGCCTCAAAGTCAAATAAAGCTCCCACCGAGCTTTGATATTTATTGTAAAACAGTTAGTACAGTAGTCCACCTGTAAACTTCTCCATCGAGCCCCTCAAAAGGCCGAGAAGTCTTGAATCTGTATTAATTTCCTTAAAAGATCTTTTTTTAGATTTCACCTCCTCATTCTTCTATAAATACCTCAGTAGAAGATGAGAGACTGTTGGTTGCAGAACTTTGAAATACATTTGAGCTCAAACTCCTTATAGTAAATAGTGTTCACTGGCCCCTGGAGCCCTGCTTGTGATAGATTAGTTAGGCTAAATAGTGAAGATGATTGCTGAACTGAAACATTGGACTTAAAGACTGTAACTGGTTTGACATCAATATTAAAGTTGTTTCTTGGGATCCTGGTCTATATCACTGGTGAAGTGCCCCTTTCTTTGTTATTTTTTTCCTTCTATGTATGTCATATTGTTCACTATTCTCTGATAAAGAACAGCAATTATAGAGTTAGGACCTACTGTATATCAGTAACCTTCTCTGACTGGAAATCTTTATCTAAATGTTTTCCTCCAAATTGTTTATTCAAGAATGATTTAATACGGTTAAGCAGTTAGGAATGTTGGAGTTCCCTCGTCCTACCTTTTTCCTTAAACATTTTTCTTGAAAGTTATTTTCCTTATTGTGCTTATTAAAGATGACTATGGAAGATATGGTGTGCCCTAGTCCTAGTTTTTTCTCCAAAAGCAGATTCTGAAAGTTTCCCTTGGTGTTGACTGAAAGCATACTAGGTTTAAAAGTACCTTATCTGACCTTAGGTTACACTTTGTCTTCTCTTATGTGTTTTCATACTTTCTGAAATTAATTATGTGGATTACTGGATTGTTTGTCAATTAAGTTGCTTTAATACAGACTTACCCAAGAAGTCAATGGTTAGCCCTGCACTTGGTTGGTTTTAAACAGTTACTTAAAAGGATTTTCTTGTTTGGACTGACTATAAATCCCTTGTGAAATTATTATTAGTTTCCACCCCTTCAACACTTTATCGTTTCCATTCCATCACTCTAATCTCAAATAATCTGGTGATATAGATGACTTGCCCCTTGGATCACTCTTGATTTTGTTGTACAATTAAAGCCCAGATACGACTCCATAGCCCAATGGACTAACAACCAGCGTTATATCTATCTTTCTGGCCAAAGTTGTTCTATTTGCTTACAACTTCCCACCTTTGAAGCTTTTTTCACTTAGAACTTACCCCTCAAGTAAAAATCATGCTCAACCATCCAAAAACAAAAACAAATCCTTGGCCTCCATAACTAACCTAATATCATTACCCCAAACTTCAAAGACAAATCCATCTTTGCACTTATTGGAGAGATCCCTCTCCAAATTCAGGAGGGCTAGATCCTAGAATCCCAAAGTTGGTTGAAACGATGTTGCTTCTGCAGTTTTAGTCTTACCAATCTGCTAAAATTACAGATTCCTAACATTTCTGGCGACTCTACTGGGGACGTGAGTGTTTTTGATACCTTTTAAGACCTCAGAAACCCTTGATTCAAGAAAATTGTGAGAGTTAAAAGCATCCTTTTTAAGCACTAACAAAAGAATGGTAATCATGATAAAACTTGTTTGAATCAATGACAAACTAGGCAAACCCTAGGGTTCTCGTAAGACTTTATCTAACCTTGAAAAATCAGCTGGCTTAGCCATAAGAGTAAACTTTCTTTATCTCATAACCGTAGCTAAGTTTTGAAACAGAGTTAGCATATTCTTAGAAACCACACAACTGAAAAATAACATAGAAAACCTAAAAAAAAAAAAAATTCAGATCGGTATTCAATAAACATGGTGGTGGACCATAAAACCTTTTACCTCCTTAGGAGCTAAAAAATTCCACCTGGCGACTCCACGATCCTCAACAGACCTTAAGACTCCACTGGGAAGAACCCTTATCATTATAATATCATTCAAACTCAGTTAGAGGACTGTAGGATTAAAATATGTGCAGACAGATTATTTAACCTTTTAAAGACTGTCATATCTGGTTGAACTTGTCTTGTTTATTTGGGTCTAAAAAACACAACATAGTGGCTCCTAGAAAGATTCACACTAGAGCCCATCCTGACCCTAATCCACCTGAGATAGTTGATAACCCAGAAAGTATCTTTTGGAAGTCCCCTAGGATTAAATTATCAATTGTTTTCAGATTACCCTTGAGAGCTAATTCAATCCCTGAAAATCTTTCAACTCTACAACAATCACAAGTTGACTTAGTAAACCCCTTTAGAACTAGGTCATTTGATGATATAATTCAGCTAGATTCTGAGTTTTCACTTTCATCTCTGGGGACAAGTGAACATCCTAGTAGTAGAGAAACAACACCACCTGATCTACACTTCCTGTTGAATTTAGGTGTCTCTCATCCAAGATCAGCTCAAAAATCTACTGCTTTTCCATCCACATCTACTCATTCTTCATCCACTGTTCAAACCACTCCACTTCAGCCCACTTTCCCTTTTGTTAGCCCACCTGTGAATCCACCTCCACCTCCTATCATGGTTGCATGGTATGCTCCCCTAGTCCTTCCTGCACCATTAGTCAATCTTCCACAGGACTATCAGTCCAAAATTCCATTATATGATGCTAGCAATGCTATAACTGCATCACAACATGTGGATAAAATGAATGACTACTTTGACAGAAATGAAATTGACGATGATTCTGTCAAGCTTAGATTATTTTCTCAAAACTTAGGGGGAGAAGTAAGAAAATGGTTTAAAAGCTTAGCCCCCCATAGTATAAATGATCTCCTGGGCTTCCATAAAACTTTCTTAAACAAATGGGAAGTGAAGAAGAATCCTCTCCAAGTCCTTTCTGATTATAAGAACCTCCATAGAAACCCTGGGGAAAGTGTCCAAGCTTATTGCACTAGGTTTAATAGTGTGTATAATGCACTTTCCCCAGAACTAAAACCTCCACAAGGCTCAGCTTTAAACAAGTTTCCTGAAGGGTTTGACTCTGACATGACTTATTCGCTAAGAGAGAGATTTTGCAACTCTTGAAGATATGCAAAGAGGCGCTCTTTCTGTGGAAGTCAACTTAATGGAGAAGAGAGCAAGGATGAAAGCTGAAAAGAGATTATCTTTTAGAGAGGAATCTACACCTTCTACTTCCAACTCAAAAATGGAGAAAATAATGGAGGAGATGATGAAAGAAATGAGCATAATTAAGAGAGCACAAGCAAGTCAAAATCAAAATGCTCCTCAAAATAGTAACCAAAACCAAAATCAGAATGTTAGAAGGAACCAACCTCCAAACAGACTTAGGGAAGATGAACAGCAGATCACTCCTCCCTTTCATCAAAATTATGTAAGGAACCAACCTCCAAACAGACTTAGGGAAGATGAACAGCAGATCACTCCTCCCTTTCATCAAAATTATGTAAGTGAGGTTGAGGAAACAGATGAAATAAAAGAGGAGGAGATCAACATGTTTGGGGTATAGCATGATGACTTTGAAGTTCATTACGATAAAAAACAAGGTATTTATACACCTTATGATGACAAAAGAGATGATAATGAAAATTATTATCAAGACATGGAAAATGTCATCATAAAACCTCAAAGGGAATATGACCTTAGAAGCAAAACCAGTCAACAGCCCTCCAACACCATAACCTCTGACAAATCTTCACAAAACAACACTACAAACAAACCTAAAGTTGTCAAACAAAAGGATAAGACAGTGGCTGTGAATTCCGATAAGGGAAAAGAGAAAGGCACTCAAAACAAAGAAAAACAGAGTGCAGACCTTAGTAGTACTGACACTTCAGCTAGTACTCCTGTGAAAACAATTTTATCAAGTGTAAATAAAAAAAATCAGCAAGCTGATATTGCTGGTAGAGTGGCAGCTAATAAGGCTGAAACCAGCACTTCAAAGAACCATTTTCCCTTCAACCTTGAACAAGAAATTTCCAAGATTAAAATCTCTGTTCCCTTGACTGAGTTAGCTGCCCAACATGTATATAGAACCAAAATTTTGAAGGCTTTAAATATAGAGGAAAATGGAGATACAGTCAATCTTAGTGATGACCAGCCAGAGCTTATTTTCGGTCCAAAGATCGAAGGTAGGTACCAAGAGGGACCTGTCCCTCCTTTCTACATGAGTTTAAATGTTCATGATAAAATTTTGCGCAATGCTATGCATGATTCTGGGGCTTCTCATAATTTAATGCCTAAAGCTATGATGGAGAGCCTTGGTCTTGAAATCTCCAGACCTTACAAAGACCTATACTCCTTTGATTCCAGCAGAGTAAAATGTTTAGGATTAATCAAAGACCTCTGTGTTAACATAGCCCAGATTCCAGCCAAATGCTTACTCATGGACATTGTGGTGGTTGATGTGCCCCCAAAGTATGGAATGTTGTTATCTAGATCTTGGGGGCCTAAGTTACAGGGGACTATGCAGATGGACATGACCTATACGACTATCCATGTTTTCAGTCAAACCAGAAGACTTTATAGTGAGTCTCATATGCAATACACAGTTACAAGTCAAGACAGACCACAAAACTCTCCCCTTTATTCTGTAAATACAGGCCTTGATTCTTTTATCCTTTTTAATGAAGAAGCTTCAGATGAACAAGTAACTTTAACAGAATTAATGGCCGATAGAGAGGGGGAGGTAAATACCACAGAGCTGTCGAAACAGTTTGTTGAACCTTTAAACAACAGCAAACCAAATGTGTGTCTTGAACTACAAGTCATGTGTCCCTTGCTTCTAAACATTGAGAGTCAGGAAAGTATTCCCCAAGTAACTAAAAATCAGGGGGAATCAAAACATCTACAACTAAGTGTAGACATTCAACGACAATCAGAAAGCACGTTAGTTAAAGAGAACATTCACCAAACAATTGAAACTGAAAACAGTCCTCTATGGAGTATGGATTTCGATGGTTCGTGCACTAGAAATAACGTTGGTGCAGGTGTCTGGATTCGCAACACTGTAAGCAACCACACCGAATGCATTTCCTGTAAGTTAAACTTCCAGTGTTCCAACAACGTGCGGAATACGAGTCCCTTCTCTTAGGTTTGCATTTGTTGAAAAAGTTAGGAGCCAAGAGAATTAAAATTCACGGGGATTCGGAATTAATCATAAGACAAGACAATGGGGAGTATAACACTCATCACCCCAAACTTAGGGCCTATCGGAATGATGTCGTGGATCTTTTAGAAGCTTTCGATGAGTCCCAATTAATTTTCATCCCGAGAAAGGAAAATATTATAGCCCATAATCTAGCCTCTACTGCTAGAACATGTCTAACGCCATATGATGACATAACTCAGATTAAATTCAGACCAGTCGTGCCTGATAACGAAAAATATTGGCAAGTGTTTAAAAACGACAAACAAATAGAAGACTTCATGCAATTCAGAAATGAATTCGAATTACACAGTTCGGACTCAGATCATGATACAAACTGCAGCGAAGAAAATTTTCTTGATAAGGAAGAAACGTCCCCTGAACTTGCTAATATAAACCTATTATCTGGTAAACTTGAAGGTGAAACAGAAATGAATGTAGAGCCTGAAACAGAGGAGTTAGAAAATCTGCACTCCAAAGATGAAAGTTTTCCTAAGGGTCTGACCCCTTTAGAAGAGTTCTTCGATTTTAACGATGTGGCAAATAAGCCAAAACTGGAACCTGTAGAGACTGAAGTGGAAGAGTGTAATATAGGCAGTGAGGAAAAACCGAAGATGATTAAACTGTCTAAGACTTTACCAGCTCACATTAAACTCAAATATATAGAGCTGTTTAAAGAGTTTTCTGATGTTTTTGCGTGGAGTTACGAAGATCTTAAATCCTATGACACTGAAATAATACAGCACAAAATGCCCCTCAAAGAAAACCAAAAACCATTCAAACAGAAATTGCGCAGAATAAACCCTGTTCAGTTGCCGTTGGTTCAGAAGGAGATCATGAAAATGTATGATGCTGGTATTATTGTCCCTGTTAGATATTCTGAATGGGTATCTAATCTAATGTCTGTTAGGAAGAAAACTGGAGAAATCAGGCTTTGTATAGACTTTAGAGACTTAAACAAAGCTTCATTAAAAGACAACTACCATTTACCAAAGATGGATCACATTCTATAAAGGGTGGTAGGGTCTAGAAGAATTTCTTTGCTGGATGGCTATTCGGGGTACAATTAGATCTTGGTTTACCCTGCTGATCAATCAAAGACAGCCTTTACTACACCATGGGGCACCTTCGTGTATGTAAAAATGCCTTTTGGTCTAATGAATGCTGGAGCAACCTTTCAAAGAGCCATGGACATAGCATTCTCGGAAGAACTAGGCTACTTCATCATTATATATCTAGATGATGTTATTGTGTTCTCAAAAACAGATGAAGAGCACTTAGAACATTTGAGAAAGGTTTTCGAGAAGTGCAGAAAGTTTGGGATATCTTTAAACCCTAAGAAGACAATATTTGGTCTCCAAGAAGGTAAACTTCTTGGGCACATTATTTCAGAGGAGGGTATAAAGATAGATCCAAAGAGGATTGAGGCCATATTGCAAATCTCTCATCCTCGAAACATCAAATAGTTGCAATCTTTCATTGGAAAGATCAACTTTTTAAGAAGGTTCATCCCCAATTTGGCTGAGCTCCTTAGGAATATCACAAACATGTTAAAGAAGGAGCAAGGGGTAAAATGGACCTTGGAAGCAAGGAAGTCTTTTGAGCTGGTGAAACAACCGTTAACCAAAACACCGGTTCTGATAAGTCCTGATTTTTCAAAATATTTTTATATCTTTTCATTTGCATCGGAACATACCATAGCTGTTGTCCTTTTACAGAAAAATCCACAAGGACAAGAGCAGCCTATTGCATTCTTTAGCAAGGCATTGAGGGATGCCCCTTTGAAGTATAACATTATGGAGAAGCAAGCTTTTGCTTTGGTTAAAGCTTTGAAAGACTTTAGAGTGTACATCCTTCATTCACACACTATTGCCTTTGTCCCAAATTCAGTTGTTAAAGACATTCTAACTCAGGACCCAGATGGTAAGAGAGGTAAGTGGATTGCTATTATTTTTTAATATGATTTAGAGATAAAACCCACTAAACTCATCAAAGGCCAAGGTCTAGCTAGATTAATGACAGAATCAAATTTTGAAGTTCTTGATATTAATATGATTAATGCTTTAGATGACCAAGAAGAATTCTCAACTCCTATAGTTGAAGATCATTTTATGAACTCTCCTTGGTATGCTGACATTGTTCATGTTTTGCTTAAATTGAATGCACCTCCCAGTTTAACAAAAACAAAGGCAAGATTCCTGAAATTGAAAGCTGTAAACTATTGCATTATAGATAAATGTCTTTATTGGAAAAATGCAAGTGGTCTATTGCTTAAATGTTTGCCTAAGTTTGATGCAGAGAAGGTTAAGCATGAATTCCATGAAGGAGAGTGTGGAGGTCATTTGTACTGGAAGAACACAGCCAACAAAATTTTGAGGGCGGGTTTCTATTGGCCCGCTCTTTTTCGTGATATACATAAGATGATCATTGCCTGTCATAAGTGCCAACTCTTTGAAGGCAAAAGAAAACTGTTACCCCTGCCTCTGCATCCCATCACTGTTGAAGCCCCTTTTCAATAGTGGGGTCTTGACTTCATAGGAGAAATCCATCCCCCATCTTCTGCCCAGCATAGATGGATTCTCACAGCCACAGACTATTTCATTAAGTGGATAGAAGCCATACCTTGTAGGCAAGCCAATGACTCTGTTATTATAAAATTCATTGAGACTAATATTCTCTCCAGATTTGGCTATCCTACCAAGATCATCACTAATAATGCAGCAGCATTTGGATCAAAGAAGATGGTTGAGATCTGTCGTAGATATCAGATAACATTGGGGCATTCCACGGCTTATTACCCTCAAGGTAATGGACTTGAAGAATCCTCAAACAAAAGCTTAGTGAACATAATCAAGAAACTGTTGGAGGACAACAAGAAGTCTTGGCACACAAAGCTGATTCATGCACTTTGGGCTGACAGGTTGACTTTGAAGAAATCCATTGGTATGTCACCTTTCGAGCTTCTGTATGGTATTGATGCAATTTTTCCAAACACCCTTGGTGTACCAGTGATGAATTTAATTCAAGAGCCGCAAATTGAAGAAAATGACATGATCAGAAGAATAAATCAGACCATTCATCTTCAGCAAACCAGAGAGGAAGTGTATAACAAAGCATTGCAGAAACAGGAGAGCATTAAAAAGCTTTTTGACAGAAGAACAAAGGCCAGCAATTTCAAGATTGGGGACAAAGTTTTAAAATGGAACTCAAGAAGGGAAGACAAGGGCAAACATGGAAATTTTGACAACTTATGGCTTGGCCCTTACTCTATTCATTCAGCTGCTGGTAACAATGCATTTTTCTTACAGGAGTTGGATGGAGTCAATGGCAGGATGCGTAAGCATTACTTCTCTTGATCAAATGCTATGTTTAGAAGCCTTTTTATCTTTTTTCCATTATAAATATCTCATCCACCATTGCATTCAAAGTTAGAAAGATCAAAAATACAAAAACAATGAAAAAGATAAAAGAGGGCAGATTGACAAAACAAGAAAGGTATAGCCCCATACCAAAAAAGAGAAACAAAATCTGAAAGTGTTCAAGATAAAATGCCACTCCTGAAAAACACACTTCTATTTAGTCGAACTACCTAATCTTGACAAATTAGTTTTAAATTTTCTGCTGATATGGTAGTGAATTTGATTTGCCAAACTGTTTAAATCATGGCTTATCAGTAGATAGTTTAGGATAGAAATTAAAGGTTCAAACATGTTCAAAATCTGAACCTAAGGTTTCAAAAGAAAAATGACTCAAATCTACTTCAAATTCTGAGTCAAGCGATGTAAAAATCTGGTTCTAATCAGCTTAAAATCTGAACCAGTCCAACAAAGAAAGAATAGCTCAAACCAAAGTCAAAATAGAGCTGTAAAAAAGATGAAGGAAGTGCTTTGAATTTTCATATCTTAAGCATTCCATTTTTTATTTGATTTTCTGCAAAATAATGTCTATGTGCAGCTTGTTTGTTATGCCATAGACCAGCATCAAGTTAGATTGTTCAATCCTGACTTGAATGCTTTTGCATTTCTGTTTTAGAAATTAGAGAATGAAAATATGTTGGACAGTTTTATCCCAATAGATGGTAGATTAGGTAGAGAATCATCTAAACTCAACTGTTTAATCTGAGTTCTGGGAGAAATAAAGAGTAGAAATAAATTAGATTTCCTGCTTTCAAAATAATAAAATGTTGTGAATAGAGTTTTCCAATCCAAGTGCACTCAAATGAAGAAAAAATGCTAGATCAGTAGGATTGGGTAGGTAGAAAGTGTGTATTGATGAAGGACCATTGTTTTCATAGCTGCTAATATGTTTTCAAAGAAGATCATCCCAGCAAAGAAAGGGTATCCCAATGGATCAGGCATAGGTCAGCCTCCCAGAGAACAAAGAATAAGGCAACTGATCAGCGTCCCAGAGAATGCAAGTCTGAAGTTCTTGATGCCTTCAAGAAGGCATCATCCCCAAGTGGAGCCACTGTTAGCCACCTATAATATTTGATTATACCAAAAAGTGGCTAAGACTTTTTGAGCCTCCAAGGAACAAATTTTATTACTAAAAATTGTTGGCTCTTGAAGACTCCTTGAAGGCCTCATGCCTTTGTCCAAAAATCTTCATTACTATTTCCTTTTTATACTCGGAAAATTTTGCTGATTCCAAGTGAAAGACTGCTGAAAGACCTTCATTTTCCCCCTCCTCAAACCTTCATTTGCTCCCCTTTTTCTTCATAGAAACTCCCTTGTTTTCATAAATCCTCTTCTTCCATTTATGAAAATCACTTTCCCATAGTTAAAAACCCATTTTTTAACTATCCCGAAACCATAAAATTCCATTGAAAAATATGAAAAATGGGTAGATTAAAAAGACCCAATCGCGCACTCGCGATCGGAGAATTCACAATGGGTTGATCGGAAAGGCCAGGCCCGCAGTTCCGATTGCGATTGGCCTTTGATGTACTAAGCCCCGGGCCCTTTGCGTTCCATATATCCGAAGGCCCCACAGGCGGGCGCCTATCCTTTATATATATTTTATTTCCGCCCCGATCCATTAAACCTTTGTTTATATTAAAAACTTTGGGTTTTGGTATATTATAAGGGTTTCCGCCGGTTCTTTCTAAAAACTAATCTCCACCGTTGATCGTAAACCGATCAAACGGTCAGTGCCCAATCGCATCGGGGTTTTCCATCGCATAAAATTGTTTGCTCCCGCTGATCGGCCATCCCCCAATTCATTCTCCATCGTTGATTTGACCCTCAGATCAACGGTCCGCGCTACATCGCATCGCAACTTTTCATCGGGTGTGTTTATTTGTTCCCCCCGATTGCTGATCCCCGATTGGTTATCCGCCGTTGATCTCCTCTCCGCCTTCCGTGATCCAACAGTCCTCATTGACTCTGATCACAAGTCTTGTCCCCGCTTCAAAACCCTCCGATTCACTCTCCGCTGTCGATCTGATCTGTAGATCGACGGCCAGTGCTTAATCGCATCAGAGTTTTCCATCGCATGCATTTATTCTTTCCCCCGATTGTTGTTCCTCTAATTCGCTCCCTGTCGTTGATCTGATCCTCGGATCTAACGGCCATCGCTTAATCACCTCCGCCCTCTCGATCGCGCAATCACATCAGAGTTTCTCATCGCACCCTTTTCCTCCTCTCGCCGATTTCGATTCCCCGATTAGATCTGGACTGTCCACGTGTCCAGATCCAATGGCTGCGATTTTTTCCTCGCCTTCTAAGCAGTTTAACCCAAACGCAGGATTTCTTAATCGTTTTTGTGTTTTGCAGGTGTTTTAATGGTTTTCCATTGTATAATGAAGGAAAGCCGAGGGTTGGGAAAGACGTTTCCTGCGCCTTCGAGCTATTAAAAAATAACCATTCAAAGGTTTAAATTCAATGATTTATCAATGTTTCATGAGCATTGATAAAACACGTAAAATGGCCTGTGTGGCCCTGCACATCAACAAGACACTGTTTTATTCAAAAGAACAGTTAAAGAGTATAAGTTTGAAGACAAAGCACAGCAGATGAAGAATTGAAGATGGATCTGGGGAATTACGGCTAAGAATTATTATCAAAAGCCTAATTCCCTGGATTAAAACACAGTCAACAGAAAATCATAAGTGTTTCACTCACAGAAAGGCTTCCACCACTTCAAATGAGGTGAATTGATTCCTCAGCTACCAAGAGAGCCACCTGTTGCCTCGAAGCATTCAAACAGAGGCTGAACTTACTACAGAATCAAATATTTTTCCTCAACGCAGCCGAGGAGTTACTGCTGCAACGAAATAAATACAGAAATATCTGCAGAGTTACTCCACACAGCACACAGAGCCTCAAAGTCAAATAAAGCTCCCACCGAGCTTTGATATTTATTGTAAAACATTTAGTACAGTAGTCCACCTCTAAACTTCTCCATCGAGCCCCTCAAAAGGCCGAGAAGTCTTGAATCTTTATTAATTACCTTAAAAGATCTTTTTTTAGATTTCACCTCCTCATTCTTCTATAAATACCTCAGTAGAAGATGAGAGATTGTTGGTTGCAGAACTTTGAAATACATTTGAGCTCAAACTCCTGATTGTAAATAGTGTTCACTGGCCCTTGGAGCTCTGCTTGTGATAGATTAGTTAGGCTGAATAGTGACGATGATTGCTGAACTGAAACATTGGACTTAAAGACTGTAACTGGTTTGACATCAATATTAAAGTTGTTTCTTGGGATCCTGGTCTATATCACTGGTGAAGTGCCCCTTTCTTTGTTATTGTTTTCCTTCTACGTATGTCATATTTTTCACTATTCTCTGATAAAGAACAGCAATTATAGAGTTAGGACCTATTGTATATCAGTAACCTTCTCTGACTGAAAATCTTTATCTTAATGTTTTCCTCCAAATTGTTTATTCAAGAATGATTTAATATGGTTAAGCAGTTAGGAATGTTGGAGTTCCCTCGTCCTACCGTTTGCCTTAAACATTGTTCTTGAAATTTATTTTCCTTATTGTGCTTATTAAAGATGACTATGGAAGATATGGTGTGCCCTGGTCCTAGTTTTTTCTCCAAAAGAAGATTCCGAAAGTTTCCCTTGGTGTTGACTGAAAGCAGACTAGGTTTAAAAGTACCTTATCTGATCTTAGGTTACACTTTGTCTTCTCTTATGTGTTTTCATACTTTCTGAAAGTAATTATGTGGATTACTGGATTGTTTGTCAATTAAGCTTCTTTAATACAAACTTGCCCAAGAAGTCAATGGTTAGCCCTGCACTTGGTTGGTTTTAAATAGTTACTTAAAAGGCTTTTCTTGTTTGGACTGACTATAAATCCCTTGTGAAATTATTATCAGTTTCCACCCCTTCAACACTTTATCGTTTCCATTCCATCACTCTAATCTCAAATAATCTAGTGATATAGATGACTTGCCCCTTGGATCACTCTTGATGTTGTTGTACAATTAAAGCCCAGATACGACTCCATAGCCCAATAGACTAACAACCAGCGTTATATCTATCTTTCTGGCCAAAGCTGTTCTATTTGCTTGCAACTTCCCACCTTTGAAGCTTTTTTCACTTAGCACTTTCCCCTCAAGTAAAAATCATGCTCAACCATCCAAAAACAAAAACAAATCCTTGGCCTCCACAACTAGACTAATATCATTACCCCAAACTTCAAAGACAAATCCATCTTTGCACTTATTGGAGACATCCCTCTCCAGATTCAGGAGGGCTAGATCCTATAATAAACATGGTGGTGGGCCCTTTGCGTTCCATATATCTGAAGGCCCCGCAGGCGGGTGCCTATCCTTTATATATATTTTATTTCCGCCCCGATCCATTAAACCTTTGTTTATATTAAAAACTTTTGGTTTTGGTATATTATAAGGGTTTCCGTCGGTTCGTTCTAAAAACTAATCTCCACCGTTGATCGTAAACCGATCAAACGGCCAGTGCCCAATCGCATCGTGGTTTTCCATCGCATACACTTGTTTGCTCCCGCTAATCGGCCATACCCTAATTCATTCTCCACTGTTGATCTGACCCTCAGATCAACGGTCCGCGCTACATCGCATCGCAACTTTTCATCGGGTGCGTTTATTTGTTCCCCCCGATTGCCGATCCTCGATTGGTTACCCACCATTGATCTCCTCTCCGCCTTCCGTGATCCAATGGTCCTCATTAACTTCGATCACAAGTCTTGCCCCCGCTTCAAAAACCCTCCGATTCACTCTCCGCCGTCGATCTGATCTGCAGATCGACGGCCAGCGCTTAATCGCATCAGAGTTTTCCATCACATGCATTTATTCTTTCCCCCAATTTCTGTTCCTCTGATTCGCTCCCTGGCGTTGATCTGATCCTCGGATCCAATGGCCATCACTTAATCGCCTCCACCCTCCCGATCGCACAATCACATTTGAGTTTCTCATCGCACCATTTTCCTCCTCCCGCCGATTGTGATTCCCCAATTAGATCTGGACCGTCCACGTGTCCAGAGCTAATGGCTGCGATTTTTTCCTCGCCTTCTAAGCATTTTAACCCAAAAAACGCAGGATTTCTTAATTGTTTTTATGTTTTGCAGGTGTTTTAATGGTTTTCCATTGTATAATGAAGGAAAGCCGAGGGTTGGGAAAGACGTCTCCTGCGCCTTCGAGCTATTAAAAAAGAACCATTCACAGGTTTAAATTCAATGATTTATCAATGTTTCATGAGAATTGATAAAACACGTAAAATGGCCTCTGTGGCCCTGCACATCGACAAGACACTGTTTTATTCAAAAGAACAGTTAAAGAGTATAAGTTTGAAGAAAAAGCACAGCAGATGAATAATTGAATATGGATCTGGGGAATTACGGCTAAGAATGATTATCAAAAGCCTAATTCCCTAGATTAAAACACAGTCAATAGAAAATCATAAGTGTTTCACTGACAAAAAGGCTTCCACCTCTTCAAATGAGGCGAATTGATTCCTCAACTACCAAGAGAGCCACCTGTTGCCTCGAAGCATTCAAACAGAGGCTAAACTTACTACAGAATCAGATATTTTGCCTCAACACAGCCGAGGAGTTACTGCTGCAACGAAATAAATACAAAAATATCTGCAGAGTTACTCCACACAGCACACAGAGCCTCAAAGTCAATTAAAGCTCCCACCGAGCTTTGATATTTATTGTAAAACAGTTAGTACATTAGTCCACCTGTAAACTTCTCCATCGAGTCCCTCAAAAGGCCGAGAAGTCTTGAATCTTTATTAATTGCCTTAAAAGATCTTTTTTTAGATTTCACCTCCTCATTCTTTTATAAATACCTCAGTAGAAGATGAGAGACTATTGGTTGCAGAACTTTGAAATACATTTGAGCTCAAACTCCTAATTGTAAATAGTGTTCATTGGCCCTTGGAGCTCTGCTTGTGATAGATTAGTTAGGCTGAATAGTGAAGATGATTGCTGAACTGAAACATTGGACTTAAAGACTGTAACTGGTTTGACATCAATATTAAAGTTGTTTCTTGGGATCCTGGTCTATATCACTGGTGAAGTGCCCCTTTCTTTGTTATTGTTTTCCTTCTATGTATGTCATATTGTTCACTATTCTCTGATAAAGAACAGCAATTATAGAGTTAGGACCTACAGTATATCAGTAACCTTCTCTGACTGAAAATATTTATCTTAATGTTTTCCTCCAAATTTCTTATTCAAGAATGATTGAATATGGTTAAGCAGTTAGGAATGTTGGAGTTCCCTCGTCCTACCGTTTGCCTTAAACATTGTTCTTGAAAGTTATTTTCCTTATTGTGCTTATTAAAGATGACTATGGAAGATATGGTGTGCCCTGGTCCTATTTTTTTCTCCAAAAGGAGATTCTAAAAGTTTCCCTTGGTGTTGACTGAAAGCAGACTAGGTTTAAAAGTACCTTATCTGATCTTAGGTTACACTTTGTCTTCTCTTATGTGCTTTCATACTTTCTGAAAGTAATTATGTGGATTAGTGGATTGTTTGTCAATTAAGTTGCTTTAATACAGGCTTGCCCAAGAAGTCAATGGTTAGCCCTGCACTTGGTTGGTTTTAAACAGTTACTTAAAAGGCTTTTCTTGTTTGGACTGACTATAAATCCCTTGTGAAATTATTATTAGTTTCCACCCCTTCAACACTTTATCGTTTCCATTCCATCACTCTAGTCTCAAATAATCTGGTGATATAGATGACTTTCGCCTTGGATCACTCTTGATGTTGTTGTTCAATTAAAGCCCAGATACGACTCCATAGCCCAATGGACTAACAACCAGTGTTATATCTATCTTTCTGGCCAAAGCTGTTCTATTTGCTTGCAACTTCCCACCTTTGAAGCTTTTTGCACTTAGAACTTTCCCCTCAAGTAAAAATCATGCTCAACCATCCAAAAACAAAAACAAATCCTTGGCCTCCATAACTAGCCTAATATGATTACCCCAAACTTCAAAGACAAATCCATCTTTGCACTTATTGGAGATATCCCTCTCCGAATTCAGGAGGGCTAGATCCTAGAATCCCAAAGTTGGTTGAAACGATGTTGCTTCTGCAGTTTTAGTCTTACCAATCTGCTAAAATTATACATTCCTAACAGCTCCTAGGACCAAAACTGAAAATCCCTCAAAATCATCAGTGGGTATTGCTCTCCTCTGTACTAACTGAGTATCGATAAATTTATGGGTAGCCCCACTATTACACGTTATTTTTTCACCATGACATTTGACTGTCAATATAGGTTCATCATTACTTGTATTACACTCCCTTAGAAGTCAAAAAACCCTAATGTTCCTAAACCAAGTCTTGGAATTGGAGAAAAGCTCAATAAAACCCTAAAAAGTCTAACTCCGCACTTTTCCTAGTTCTTTCCTACGGATCCGCAGATATTTTCTCTATGGCCTGCGGCACATCCCGCACGTTTTGCTTATGAAACCTACGAACCCCCATAAACAACCAAATAAAGGAAAAAGTAAGTTCTAGAAGCCCAGCTGGTCGAATATTCTCCCAACTGGAAGCTTCTAGAAGCGTGTTCAATTCAAGCTTTATCCTATACTCATGAGATCTATCCATTTACTCATGGAGTTTATCCCTTGGTATATGGAGCTCAAATCCTTTCATGAGAGGAATCCATCCCCCTCTTCATGGAACTGAAACTACCTATGTTTCCCTATAAATTGAGCTCATGTTTCAGTCTCAAGGGTAGATGGTAGCTTGTAAATGATAGAGACACTAATGTGGTAATTGCTGAAGAAATTCCTAAGAGAGAATACTCTCTATACTAGCCATTTTTTATATGAGAATGATTACACACTCATGTCCATAACTTCATACTAGTTCAGAGATAAGAAGGCTTGTCAATATGAGAAGGAACGATTATTCAGGACCCCGGAAAAACCTGTACAACATCAAGGCGAAAGGTTGTAAGGTTACTTCTTATTATACGAGTTAATACAAATGGATTCCATTTTTTCATTGAATTGTTCATGTATCTATTTGAGTAATTCAATTCTTATATTCCTTGATCACTAAGATAGATTAGTGTTTTCTCAATTATTATATCTTGTAGGTGCTTTTAATCCTTTTATATGTCTTTGATTTCAGGTTTCACATGCTGAAGTAACCTCTTTTGGAGTGACTTGATAGAAGATTTCGGCAAGCATTGGACTTCAGGTAGGGGCATGCCCTCATACTTTGTTATTAATAATTTTGAATCACAAATGATCTAGAGAAAATGGTTTGCATTTGGTTGTTTGTTTCTAGATATCCTTAGGATACTAGGGAGATCGTTCGTGTCTACAAGAAGGATTTTTCCGCATAACAAAATGGCAAATCCACTAGGGAATGAACTTAGTTTTCCTTTCTATTTTTCAATTTGATTTTTAGATTTTGATTAGTCTTAAAATTGGATGGGTAGATAACTTATTAGAATCCCTGAAAAGTAAATCTGAATTTTTATTTTTTCTGAGTTTTTCCTGGCCTCCGCAGTTTTTGTTTAAAGACAGTAGACTTGTGGAAAAAATTTTAAAAATTAAGAATTCTCTTTTCAGGAGCCAGATTACCAAATTCTCTGTGCTTTTCCCAACTTTTATTGACTTTCAAAGTCTTATGTGTGAATTTATTTCAGCAATTTTTTTGTGTCTGAGTGGTTTTTCATCTGATTTGCATTTTACGAGTGAGTGTTTGCTCTACTTTTTTGCTGCTCTATATTAGAAACCTTCATATGCCTTAGCCAACTGGTATTATGTTGTTTTCTTACTTAGCCTTTGAATTTGTTTCCAACCTTTCTTTGATGAAAATTGAATTTTATTTTCATTTGCAAATTTAGAAGAGTCTTAAGCTTGATAAGACCTGAATCTCACATTGAACCATTGTTGGATGTTTTGATTTTTGCTGAGATAAGCAGAAATTCTTCTTGGTTCATTCACAAACTAAGCAAAACATCCCTAAAACTTTCAAGATAGAATTCCACTTAGTGTTTTCTTTTGGTTTTGAATTTTATGTTTTTATGAATTTTCGATAAAGTTTTATTTTTAGAAATAGTTTTTTGATCTGATTGATGAAGGATTTCATTGTGAATGAGTAATTGATCATCGTATGAAATTGAGTTCTCAAAGAAATCGTATTCTTTTCAAATATTTTCTTTTATAAGAGAAATAATTGGTGCTTTGAAAGTTATCTAAATCTCTCAAATATTTTCTTTAAATAGGTTTCAATGAAAAGAAAAGAGTTTCATTTTCATATAGATGCGTTTAGCGGATTTTTGAGTTGGGTCATTAAAGCATCATTGAAGTTTAAATTCCATGCCTTCTGTCATAAGAAACAGCCAAATTAAAAACAACACTTTAATTAAAATCAATCTAGATATTTTACATTTTCTAGGGCTCTTTTCCACCAACATTGCTTAGGCTAGTGTCTTGGAATAGGTTGTAATTAACATTCCAAGACAGTTAAAACAAACAAGTAGCAATCTTGCAATAGGAAAAATCAAATTGTAGCATGTATGCTCTGGGAAGCTCTTCTTAAAAGAGTCAAGCACGAGATCATGTTTGAACCAGTGAAGTAATCGTACCTATCTCATTGGGAAATATAGCAGATGTGCACATATTAAAAATGGTAAACCTCGAATAGACCATTATCGAGGAGCCTGGGGTCACTTGTCGGAAAACCTTGGATTATATCAAGGAGCCTTCAAGGGGATTGAGCTAATTACTCTAACCTTGCGTGTATATCAGATCATAGACTGTTCCCCCATGTGTATTTTTTCCCATTGGTGACCTTAGTGGCTATAAACTTTAGGATTCTTCCCAAGGTGACGGTGGAGGGAAGGTCCCATTGTACCTGGAGCAGACGTCGACTAAACTCACTTGGACTTTCCGGAGGGTTCTCTTCACTTCAAGATGGTTTAAGTGGAGAAACTTGCACCAGACTATTTCATTAAGCAGTTTTTCCATTTCTGCATTAAAATTCTACGATGTTGTATTTCATCACCAACTAGTGTTTTTAGTGTGGGAATCTACTATTTGTGTGTGGATTTCTCTCTTAGATTTTGTAGGTGTGTGATCAATTTTATTGTTTCCTTAGAGACTTTAGGACATTTTGTTGAAATTTTCTTTGATTTCGTATGTTAAAACTTTTAATCGTGGGTGAATTACCTAAAAAATCATGTAGAATGCAGGGGAAACCCCCTGAGTACATACCAAGCCAGTTAGAAAATCTTAAATCTAAGAAAGGACAAACATCAGGGACTGGATCAACTAAACACGAAGAAACATCAATAATTATTCAGCCTGAATACGAAGTAAATCAACCTCAAACAATAGAGAGTACTCCAAGAAAAGTTTCAATTTTTGAACTAGATGAACTTGTTTCTACAACTAGAGAATTATCAGCTACTGATCCTAAAATTTATGAACCAGAAACTGAACCTGTTACATCTGAATCTACTTTAGAGTTCATTACTCCAACCCCTCATCGTCCTGATTCACCTATAGTGAAGTATCGTATCACTTAAAATCTTCCTCCTGGTCTTATTAGTATAGAAGAATTTATTGACACTGAAGAAGAAGTTGTTCTTTCTTCACATCGAGACTCTTTACATCTTAGGCCAAGTGAATCGATTTACTGTATCCCTTTCAAACAAGATCCTTGGTATTCTCAGTTGAAAGAATTTCTACACAATACTGGTCTAAACTATTCGCCACACCGAATTCCTTTTTACGCCATACCAAGAGGTTATAGACCTCCATTAAACATGTCTGGTGAGTCATCTATGTTTTATGCATCACCAGAATCATATTTGTATGGTGTTCCATCTGTTCTGGCAGGATACCAGTCACTTTCTGGTACTTTCTCAGAAGCAGCTATTTCTCCCGACAAACATATACCATCATCGAGTCCAAATGAATCACATACTGAAAATTTGAGTGCGAAACACATTTACATGATGTCTGGAAACATTCCTAACACTGACCCTCAAGGTAGTAATTTACCGCCTGGGGGACAACCTCAAGGTAGTGATTTACCGCCTGGGGGGCAACCTCAAAGTGGTAATTTACCACCTGGGGGGCAACCTCAAGGATAGTACATACCTCAAGGTCAGTGCATACCTCAGGGACAATATCAACCTCAAGGACAGTACCCAACTTAAGGTCCGTAGCCTCTTCAAGGACAGTACCCTACACCAGGGAAACCGTATTTCCAGGGACAACAACCTCCTTTAGGGCCACAATTTTACCCGGAACAACAATTGTTTCAAGGAGGTGGGAATTATCCAGCTAATTATCAAGCATATGTTCCAAATTATCAACATGGTTATGGTCCTTCTTATGCAACACAACCTTCAATGGGACCTTCATATCCTGGAGTAAACACCGTGTGAGATCCATCCCAAGTTCAACAGAATTTACAACCTAATGTGCAAGTACCCTATTATCAACATGGTCAGCCAATTGGTTATAGTCAAATCCAACAACCTGTCCAACCTGTTCAACCTACGATTCAAGTACCTGCATCTAGTACAGTTCATCAGCCTGGTCTGAGTACACCTAGAACTCTACCTCAAACTGTTGCACCAAACTTTGTTCAAGCTACCACACCTATTCATAGAGTTTCTACAGAACAAATCACTGTAGTTTCTACACCACAATCTGGACCCACAGTTCAGACTACTGTTTAGATGCCTACGAGACCATCTGGTACAAGTATAATTGTAACAAGCCAACCTCAGTTTGTTTATCAACCATATCAAAGGCTATATCAATATGGGCCTATAGCACAAAATCCAGTATGCTAGCATCAACCGTACCTTGGTTACACGTATCAGATACCAGCTCAACCCAAATATGGTCCGGCTAATCTTGGTTATCAGGGAGGTATTCCAATTCCAAATGCACAGGCTATTATAGGATATCCTGGATATCCTCCTCCTAGTACTGGTATATTTTTCCAAGGTTATCAATTTTCTCAGGACCCTAACCATCGGCTACCATTCATAGCAACTTTGGATTTACCTGTTTTCTTGTGCCTAATGAATGATCCAATCTATTATCTTCCGTATTGGAGGCCAATGCAAAATAAGTTTCCCACTGATATCCCTAAATTTGAAGAGAAATCAGGAGAGGACCCTTCAAACCATGTCATGACTTACCACCTCTGGTGTGCATCCAACTCCTTGATTGATGATTCTATTCGATTACAACTGTTTCAGAGAACATTGATAGGTTTAGCTGCAAAATGGTACATTGAACTACCACGTGGCTCATTCAACAATTTCAATGCTTTAGCAACTGCTTTCTTAACACATTTTCAGTTGCTAGTCAGATACGATAATGGCACGGAATTATTGACTTCATTAAAATAATCTACGTCTACGTACATATCCGATCACATACATGAATGGAGACATAGAAGACGTTTGGTGAAAGTTTTTATCCCGAATCAGATCTTGGCAGAATGGTTTATCAAATCATTACTTCCAAGATCACTGAATATGTGGCTAAGAGAGGAGTTTTTACTAAGGAATAGGTCATTGCTCAAGCTCAGTACTTAGACCTCGTATATGCACAGTCTGGTACTTTGTAAGAAAAAATTCCCGATTTACCAAGTCCTGGTCAAATAACCGCAACTCCTTTAGGGTCTCATGCTGCAGATGGTGTAATTGGTTTAGTTAACATAAATAAAAGTAAGAAGTCCTCAAAAACTACTTCTCCTATAATAACTTTACCTAATTCACCGAAAGGAGATTCTTCCCTTGAAACTTCTACCGATATTCACGTTGTAGAATCATCTACAGCTAAATCTAAAACTGGTAACAAGAAGAAAGGGAAGAATAAAAGAAAACAGACTTCGTCTCCCAAAGAGAAAATCGAAAAAACTAAACCATCTGATGATAAACAAAAACCTCATTATCCTTGTCTTATCTGTGATGAGGATCACTTTACTAAAGAGTGTCTGCATCATTCTGAGGTCTCTAAATTCGTCAAAGGTTCGCCCACACCCGCTGTCTTGAAGGATCCCTTTCCTACTCAAGATAGAAAAATGATAGGATCTTCTTCACACTCATCAGCATATATTTTAATGATGTCTAATGTTATGGTTGCGACACGATCGTAGACTATGGAAGTAAAAATCCTGTTACTAGTAAAGAAGTAGAAAATTGTAATTCAACACCAACTACATCTCCTTTGGTTTCTGATCCACTTCATATCGAGAAACCTAATCCTGATCTAGTAATTAAACCACATGCTAAAGGTGTACTTCAAAAATCATCTTTCAATCCACATGCGAGAGCTGCTCAGAACTACAACATTGTTGAAGAATTGGTGATTTCCCCTTCAGCAATGTCAGCCTTAGAAGTGTTGCAATCATGTCCAGCACAAAGGAAATTACTTTATCAGCTATTGGAGCTATAGATGCTCAGGATTCTAACCTTCTGGTCTTCAATTTAAAAAATTTTACACTGAGACTTCCTCATCATATGGCTTTTCATATTCCGGTATTAGTCAAAAACAGACGTACTTTTCATACTGTAATTGATGAGGGGGCATCTACGTGCATTATGTCATTAAACTGTTGGAAAATTCTTGATTCTCTGACACTTAACCAATCTTCGACAATCCTCAAAGCTTTTGATGGAAGAGGATTCCATTCATTTGGAATTTTACAGGATCTACCTATAGAAGTAGAAGGTAAAACTGTTAATCTAGATGTGGAAGTTGTTGATGCCCTTCTGGATTACAACATTCTTCTAGGTCAAAGTTGATATTATGATATCACTGTTTTCGTTTCATCCGTATTTCGATTAATAATGTTTCCTCATAAAGGAAAGATTGTGAAAATCGATCAAATGTCCTATTATTCGTCAGACCCGGCTTCTACAGATAGTATCCAACATGTTGGAAAATCGACTATTCCTTATGAAGATGTTGGAGTAGGTTTATTAAAAGACTCTACTTTGATGGGAAATTTTTCTATGCCTCCACCCAATGTACCGCATACCATTACTAACATCAATATGATTTCATCAAGAACTATTCCATTTGATGATCCTTGGATAGTGCCTTCAAAGTCAGAAATGGATTCTTTCAATGGCGAGATGCCTTTGATTCTTTTTGAGATAGCATATGCTGCAGTACAGTCATTTTCTAACACACCTTCAACTAATCCTGATCCAATGAATGTGGTCACCAAAGAGTCTTCTTCACTATCAAGCTCAGCCTTGACATCTATTTTCGATCCTTTCCAACAAGTGTTTTATATTGATGAAAGTATTCATGATTTTTTGTCTATGGATGAATTACCCTGGGATGATATACATCATAGATCTTCATTTTTACTTGAACTTGATAGGTTTGAAAATGATTTTTAGTCTATTTTTACAATTGATTATGTCAAGGAACCGCAGAATCCAATCACAATTACAAATTCGAAGTCTGAGATTAATTTGGGAAACATTTCTACAATTGTTCCTATTGACATATCAGTTAAACCTGGAGTTGTTGAAAACATTCATATAGGAGATTCTTGTACGATTGAAGAAATTAATACATATAAAGCCCTATTTCAAGAATTCTATGAAATATTTGTCTGGTCCTACAAAGAAATGCCAGGAATTGATCCAAAAATTTCCATCCATGAAATAAACACATACCTGGATGCAAAGCCTATTAGACAACGACTACGTCCGATACATCCACGAAAAGTTACTGCCATTAAAGCTGAAGTTAAAAAACTACTAAGAGAAGGATTTATTTATCCAGTCCCATTAACAGATTGGGTATCTAATATAGTTCTTGTTGCTAAGAAATAAGGGACTATACAAGTATGTGTTGATTATAGGGATATCAATAACGAGTGTCCAAAAGACAATTATCCTACCCCCTATCTCGACCAAATCATTGACGATTGTGCCGGAAATTAGATGTTTTCATTTATGGACGGATTTTCTGGATATAATCAAATAAACATAATCCCGACTGAAAAAAAAAAAAAAAATAGCATTCATTTGTCCTTGGGGAACATTTTCTTATTGTAAACTACCTTTTGGATTAAATAATGTTGGTGCAACTTTTCAAAGGGCAATGTCTTACGCTTTTCATGACATCAAACACATTGTGCAGCCTTATCTGAACGATTTACCTACTCACTCATTGCACAGGGAAGATCATCCTACTCATTTACGAGAAATTTTTATGAGATGTAGGCATTACAAGATACGTTTGAATCCGCACGAGTGGGTTTTTTATGTTCAATTTGGAAGATTACTAGGATTTGATGTTTCCAAAGCTGGCATTCGTGTCGACTCCTCGAAGGTTGAGGCTATCATAAATTTACCTCCTCCTTCCACACTTCACCAACTCCAAATTTTGCAAGGGAAAGCAAAAATTTTGCATAGATTTATCCCGAACTATGCTGAGATAACAAAAGGTTTTACCAGGTTGTTGAAACAGAATGTTCCTTTTATTTGGGATGAGATTGCTGATCAGTCTTTTGATGCTCTAAAACACGCATTAACCCATGCACCGTTATTGCATCCACCCAATTACAACCAGGACTACTTTTTATACCTAGTAGCCTCTTATTCCACCATTGGAATGGTTTTAGTTAAAGAGGATGAATTTCACAATGAACATGTGATTTACTATCTAAGTCAGAATCTGAATCCAACCGAAATTAAGTATTCAAATGTGGAAAAATTGGCCTTGGCAGCAGTTCAAGCTATCTAAATATTTTGTCATTACATATTGTTACGCAAAACAACTATAATTTATAATTGCAACCCAATGATATACATTTTGATAAAACAATTACTTGGGGGGAAATAATCTAAATGGATTGTTATCCTACAAGAGTTTGATTTGGAATTCGAAAAATCTAAATCAAAGAAATCACTGGTGTTTGCAGAACATATGTGTGACTTTCCCAATACTGAGACAGAAACTGTGGTAGAGAATCCCATTGTAGATGAATATATGTTTCTTATCAGTACATTAGATCCATGGTATGGAGATATCATCATTTATCTTCAAACCCAAACCTTTCGACCTGAGCTTTCACGTTCAAATCGACGGAGGATCTGTTACCAATCTCAGCAATACAATATTGTTGGAGACACTTTATCGTCGTGGTGCGGATTCTATTTTTCGATGTTGCATAACTCATGAAGAGGCTGAAATGGTTTTGAATGACTGCCACTCTAGAGCATGTGGTGTTCATATGTCTGGGTATGCCACAACCTAAAATATATTGCGCGCTGGTTAATTTTGGCCCTCATTATTCAAATATTGCATTCTTGCGGTTCATAAATGCCACAACTGTCAAATATTTGATCGAAATATGCGTGTACCACCAGCACCTCTTCACCCCATAATTGTCGTCAGCCCTTTTTCGAAATGGAGCATTGATTTCATTACATGTAACCCTCACTCCGTCGGGGGGCATGGGTATATTATTCTCGTTGTAGATTACTTTACCAAATGGGCCGAGGCGATGCCTACATTCACGGCAGATGGAAAAAATGCAGCTACGTTCGTATTCAATCATGTAATTACTCGTTTCAGTGTATCCCAAGCTATTATCACTGACCATGGGAGTCATTTTCGAAATACAATGATGACCGAACTTTCTAATCAACTTGGCCTGCGCCATGATAATTCTACTCCATATTACCCATAGGCTAATGGTCAGGTTGAAGGTGTTAATAAATTTTTAACCACCATGATCAAACGGATAATCGGAACTCCCAAATCGAATTGGCATACCATGATTTTTCGGCACTATGGGCATATCGAACCTCAGCATAAACTTTTACAGGGTTCACTCCTTTTCAACTGGTTTACGGTTTAGAAGTTGTGTTACCCATTGAATGTGTAATACCATCACTCCAATTAGCCATAGAGTTACTACCAGCTACCTTTGAAGAGGAAAAATGCTTTTTGTACTTAGCACAATTAGATGAGACTCGGCGCAGCACTGCATTAGCAGTCGAAGCTCATAAAAAACGCGTTAAAACTCAGTATGATCAAAGTGTTACACCTCGTGTTTTTTCAGAAGGTGACATAGTCTTGGTATATGATCAAGCTAACGATAAGCTAGGAAATGGGAAATGTGAACCAATGTGGCATGGTCCTTACATTGTCAAGTGAGTACTTGCCAAAGGGGCCTATGGATTGACTGATTATGACAGGGTCTCTTTAGATAAACCCAAAAATGGACTTTATCTGAAAAAATATTATGCTTGATTCTTATGTGAAGATCTCAATTGTATATTAGTTATTTTTCTATTTATTGTGTCTTAGATTAGATAAGTATGCCTAGTTTAAGTTTTTTTGCTATTATCAATGCTTATCTTGATTACTCTTGATATTGCAGATGTCGACATCCCTTCAAATGTAAATTGGTTTTGTTGATGGTGCCTATTGTAGTACATGGAATATTTTTTCCGCATCTTGGGTTATCTATTCACCCACTGATGAGTTAGTTTCTATGCATGGGGTAAGCCTTGGTCAAACAACAAACAATATTGCAGAATATAGCACAGTGATTGAGTTATTATCTGATGTCATTTCATTTGGTATTCGATGTTTTATCATTAGGTTAGATTCAAAACTCATTGTATTACATTTAAATAGAGTATACGCAATTAAAAATCCAGTGTTGTTGAGATTATTTTGAATGTTATGAAACTAGCTCCAAAAATAGAAGAAAAGAGAGATCAACGCCTTAGAAATCAGCCACTTCGAGGGGGAAACCTCCAATAATTTACATAAATGAAAAATTCTTGGATGATACAAATGACCAAAACCTCCTTCTATATATAGGATTGCATGGGCTCACAATATAATCCTAGCCGACCTAACAATAACAATGTAAGGGCACAATAATAACAATATTGGAGTTACAGGGGTACAACAATAACAATAAGGGGGCTACACTAATAACAATAAGGGACCTAACATGCCCCTCTTCTTCAAAAAAGTGTTGTCCTCAATGCTTGAGTAGCTCTGGGTGCCTCTGTATAAAATTATCATCCTCCCACGTAGAATCTTCAGTGGGTAAGTTCTTTCACTTGATGAGATACTCTGAAATTGATCGATTTCGTAGCTGTCGAGTTCTTGTTTCCGTGACCGCTTCAGGTTCCAATATGATTTTTACTTCCTCATCAAGCTCTGGAAATATTGTTTGAACTGGAATATTTTCACCTATAACCCTCTTTAAGCATGAAACATGGAAAACTGGATGCACTCCCGAAGAAGCAGGAAGCTCCAATTTGTATGCAATAGTACCAATCTTTTGCAACACCTTGTAAGGACCATAGTACTTTGGCGATAATTTATTATCCTTCTTAGCTTGCTTGAGGGACACTTGTTTGTATGATTGTAGCCGAAAAATACCCAGTCTCCTACATCAAAACTTCTCTCACTGCGATGTCGGTCTGCTTGTTGTTTCATTCGATTTTGTGCTGAATTTAGGTTATCCTTTAAGAGTTGGAGAACTTCTTGTTGATGCTCGATGTGATCTTCCACTACTTTAACCTTATAATTTTCTCATAAAGATGATGTGATGGATGATGGATGATATCCATAAATTGCCATTAATGGGGTCATTTTTGCTGCAGTATGGAAGGAAGTGTTATACCACCATTCAGCGAGAGGTAACCACTTGACCCATTGTGTTTGTTTATCAGATACAAAACAACGAAGATATCCTTCCAAACATTTATTCACTATCTCATATTGACCATCTGATTGAGGATGATAAGATGAGCTATGAGCTAATTGAGTACACAAACAAGAAAATAACTCCGTCCAAAAATTTCCAGTAAAAATGGGATCTTTGTCGCTCACAATAACCTTTGGGTTTCCATGTAGATTTTGAATTGTGTCCATAAATGTAGTAACAAATGTACTTGCTTTAAATGGATCAGATAATGCAACAAAGTGTGCATACTTGGTAAGTCTATCAACTACCACCATGATGACACTCTTTCTTTCGAACTTAGGTAAACCTATGATAAAATCCATTCAAATCTCCTTCCAACGTTGACTTGGAATGGATAAAGGTTATAGAAGACTCGGGGTCTTAATTGTCTCAAATTTATTTTGCTGGAAAACCAAACATTCCGCTACAAAATTTTGAATATCAGATATAAGGCCATCCCAAAAAAAATCTTTCTTCACCCTGTGGTAAGTTTTTAAAAATCCTGAGTGTCCTCTTAAAGGAGAAGTATGCAATTCCAAATGAAAATTTTGTTTTAGTTGGGAATTCTTACAAAGATATAAGCGATATTTGTACCATAAGGAATAATTTTTACAAATAAATGTATCATATGTACTAGGATCTTGCTGCAATTTTTGAATGAGTGTACATACATCTTCGTCCTTCTTCCATTCATCCCTTGATTCGATTATCCAATCTGGTTGGATACTAGAAATGGCACAAAGCAGTGCTTCCACCTCTTCATCTTTCTTGAGAGTGCATTTGCAACGACATTTAGCTTCACTTTTTTTAGATTATTTCAAAGTCATAACCCAACATCTTTGTGACCCATTTTTGCTGCTCTTCTGAAGATAGTCTTTGTTCCAAAAAGTGTTTAAGACTATCATGATCAGCTTTTACCTTGAACTATTTTCCCATTAGGTAAGGTTGCCATTTCTTTAGTGCATGTAGTATTTCTAATATTTCCTTCTCATAAATAGCTTTCTGTAAATACTTTCCTTTGATAGGATGACTTTCAAAAGAAATGGGTCTTCCTTTTTGCATTAAAACAGAACCAATTCGATTTCCTAAGGCATCACATTCCACAATAAAAAAATTTGTGAAGTCTGGCGTAGCTAAGACCGATGCTAGGCACATTGCCTCTTTAAGATGTTCAAAGGCCTTAGTTTCTTCAGGAGTCTATGAAAATGCATATTTCTTCAATAATGTTGTTAGAGGTGCTGCTATTCTCCCATAATTCTTAACAAACTTGCGACAATACCCTATTAACCCAAGAAATCCTCTCAACTACTTTAAGTTTGTGGGGAATTTCCATTCCTTAATGACTTTAATTTTGTTAGGGTCTACCTTAAGACCCTCGTGAGATACAATATGACCCAGATATTCCACCTCTTGTACTCCAAAGAAAAATTTGGATTTTTTTGCATACAATTGTTTCTCCTACAATAATTTGAGCACCCTATCAACATTTTGAACATGATCCTTCCAAGACCTGTTGTAGATTAGTATATCATCAAAAAATACTAGCACAAATTTTCTAAGGGTTTGAAAATGGAATTCATCAGCCCTTGAAATGTAGAAGGTGCATTGGTAAGGCCAAAAGGCATGACCAAAAATTCATAATGACCCTCATGAGTTCGAAATGTTGTTTTCAGAATATCTTTAGCCTTCATTCTAATTTGATGATATCCTAAACGAAGATCCAACTTGGTAAAATAAATTGCTCCATGTAATTCATCCAATAATTCATCAATCACATGAATGGGAAATTTATCTTTAATGTTGAGCTTATTGAGCTCCCTATAATCTGGACACATGTGACATGATCCATCCTTATTATGCACTAATACTACTGGAGCAGAGAAAGAACTTTGACTAAGCTGAATTATACCAGCCTCTAACATTTTTCAATCATACGTTCAATTTCTCTCTTTTGGACATAAGGATATCTATAAGGTCGTATGTTTGGAGGAACACTTCCTGGAATCAAATGACTAGCATGATCATGATCACGAATAGGTGGGAGTCCTTTGGGAGTTTCAAATGCCTTGGAATGATTGTCCAAGACTTTTTGAAGATCTACAGAAATAGATGATTTTGATGTTGGAACTTCTAGTGAGCATAATTGTGCAATTACGCCTCGTTGTTCTTTCTTCAAAAAAAATTTCATGACATTAGAACTTATTATTTTTCTCGGCTTCCCTGAAATACCCCATAATTCAACTTCCTTTCCTTCTGGAAAAAATTTCAAGAAAAGTTCTTGAAAATTAAAAGCTACTTTCCCCAAAGATTGTAACCATTGTACTCCTAGTACAACATCAGCACCTCCCATAGAATGGAAAGCATTTGACTATTAAATACATATTCCCCCATGGCTAGCTTGATATTATGGCATTTTCCAAAGCAATTTATAGTTCCTCCATTTGCAACCATCACTCGACATTATGGTGCTAGGTATAGGAAAGAATTCAATTCCTTGGCTACCTTACAATGAATAAAATTATGGGTACTACCCGAATCAATCAACACTCTTACCTTTTTCTTCTTGATATGTCCTTCTATCTTGAGAGTTTGAGGAGTGGTAATTCCTTCCGATGCATTACACGATATGGTCGGACTCATTTCTTCCTCTTCTAGGGTTGGTTCCTAGTGTATATCATCTTCTTTTGAAGATTCTTGTTCATTTTCTTCTTCCTTTTCACAATCTATGTAAAACATTTTCTTCTCAGCACACTTATGACCTTTAGCATATTTTCTATCACAATTGTAGCAAAGCCCTTTTGCTCTTTTTTCTTCCAATTTTTGTGGTGTCAACCTTGTAGGTTGTGAAAGTCTATGAGTAGCAACACTTCCATATTTATATATGTGAGTGGTAGGCTTCCTTGTTGCCATAATTTTGCATTCAATTTTTCTTGCCAACCTGAATGCCTTTTCCAATGAATCCAGTTCCCAAATGTGAACTTCATGTTGGATGTTATCCTTTAAAGTCCCTATGAAGACATCAATCCTGCGTTCCTCTGGAATATCAATTACCCTTATATTCAATTTTTTTTAAGTCTTCAATGTGCTCCACCACTAAACCCTTCTGTTTGAAATTTATCAATTGGCTAAAGAAGGTGTTGCTTTTTGTATTCTCATAATGTGCTATCATTTCCTTCGTAAAAATTGACCAAGTGACAATTTTTTTACAGGAGCAAAGCCATCGATACCATACAAATGTATTTTTTTCTAAATGTAAAGTTGCAATGCATACCTTGTGTGTTTTTCACATTATTGAAATCAAAATATTGCTCCATCTGTAGTATCCATGTTACGGGATCCTTGCCATCAAAATTCCTCATATCCATCTTTGTAATATGGTGGTTCTTCCATCCAAAATTAGAGTTTATGAAATCACGATTAACATTTATTTTTTTTTCATCATGAGTTTCCTCTACTATATTTTCGGCATTAGGAAACATTTCTTGTATCAACTTTTCCGAACCTTCGATGTCTACTTTTATATCATTCTTCATGTTTTCCATGTTTTCATAGATCTTAGCTTCCATGTCATCCATCTTAGATTCCATGCCCACTTGATGCCTTCCATCTTAGCTTCCAAACCATTCATCTTAGCTTCCACGCCTTTCTTCAAACCATCCATCTTAGTTTCCACACCTTTCTTCAAAACTTCCATTTCATTTTTTGTTACTCTTTGCGATAATGAAATTTGGTGCACTTGCTCTTGTAATTTTGATATTTCATGTTGTGTTTCTTCGTCTTCATGAGTCATAGTAGAGCCTTCTAAAGGCTTAATGGGTGTTGAATTCTTTTTAGGGGGGTATTTTAGAACCCAATACTGATATATATTCTTCAATATTCCCTTGGAATAAATTCAAACTAATTTTTTTCAAATGAGACTTATGTAATTCGAAAAAATACACACATTTTTCTTGATTTTGAGGAGCTCGATATTGAAACTGAATTATCTCTGTGATGTTGGATCTTAAATATCTGAAATTCGGCCCTAAATTAGCCCTTTGAATCATCTTTCGAATGCCACAGGTCTGACCTGATTTGGATTCTTCAAGACAAAGTTATTCCCAATCTCCCACGATGACCTAATTATGGACTGGTTTAGTAGAGTGAACTTGTACGACTTGCCACGTGTCATTGTTTCCTCCTTCAGAACTAAAATTGATATACTGAAAACTATAGTCTGTGTACTTGCAGCCACTTTTTACATAATCGCAATCCAGCGCTCAGAGAGAGTTATGACGTTTTTCCCATGGTCACCTCTTTGAGATGAAATTCAGGTGCCTGAACAAATCCTAACTTCCACAGATCATATCTCCAAACATATTGAGAACCAAGATCTGAAACTTTTACAAGAGGTTCTTCAGGATTTCAGCTTCACTATGTGAAAAATTCAGCTTTTGAAACCTCGTAGATAAATATTTATAGTGAAAATTTCGCGATGACCTGTTTAGGTTAAATTCAGGAGCCTGCAAAAATCCCTAAATTCCACATATCATATCTCCGAAAATATTGTGAACCAAGCTCTGAAATTTTGCGACGTTGTTCCTCGGGATTTTGGCTTCGCACTCTAAAATTTTTAGCTTCTAAACCTTCATAGAAAAAAATTTATAGCGAAAATTCCACGATGACCTGTTTGGAGCAGCAAAACCCTAGAATCCAAAGCTCTAATACCAAATGTTAAGAAACTAACTCCAAAAATAGAAGAAAAGAGAGATCAATGCCTTAGAAATCAGCCACTTCAAGGGGAAAACCTCCAATACATTACATAAATGAACAATTCTTGGATGATACAAATGACCAAAACCTCCTTCTATATATAGGAGTCCATGGGCCCACAATATAATCCTAGCCGACCTAACAATAACAATGTAAGGGCACAATAATAACAATATTGGGGTTACAGGGGTACAACAATAACAATAAGGGGGCTACACTAATAAAAATAAGGGACTAAACTAGTAATATAGGGACCTAACATTAAAGGTTCGTCTCTTGGAAAGACAATTTGATTACATCGAATATCAATACATTTCAAGAAATTTAAACATATTGGCTGATTCATTAGCTAATTGTGTTCTAAATAGACATTTGCAACGTTAAAATAGTAAATCAAAACAACATTCGATACATTTTGAACAAGATAGTCAAAGAAAGTAGTAATATCATAAATAAGAGTTTTTTTTCTTTTCAACAAATATTACATCATCTGTGATCATAGGTTTAAACACCTTATGATATGAAAGATACTGATACAAAAAATAAAATATGTCAATCCACGATGATCATCCACTATCCGTGATGATGATCATGGTAGTAGACTATTGGACGCGCCACCTTGTGCAGGAATCCCCTAAACTGTCCTGGAACACCAGTAACATGTCTCTAGAGCCAGAGAGGAATGTCATCTGTCAATGTCTCAGGAATATCTATAGTCAACCTCTCCAAATTGTGGTCCATGTCAGTGAGGATTTTTGCTATACTGTAGGCTCTGTTTTTCGCCTTTCAAATCGGCGGAGTGTAGCTGGCCATCGTGGATCAACATCTGCATTTCAAATATTGTTATCAGTATTGGACGATTAAAAACAAATAAAAAAATTAGAAATTAAAACACATCAAAATGATTCGCTTACCTGATTTGTCCCATTGTGCCCCTAGAGGTAAGGACATCTCAGGATCACCTTTGAAATCTATACCCGCATATGGGAAATCTTCAATTGTGAATATTTGGTTCTGCAGCCACATAAAATACGCAGGAGTAAACCGAACCGCCATACTGTCGTCGCCACTATAGCGGGCCATCAGTGCAACCCAACGTACCATACGAGGTTCTCTAAGTTCACCACAATCAACAGGAATAAGCTGAGGGGCGAAGAATGGAATTCTCCCCAAAGCAAAAGAAATCAGGATGGCGCCATACCCAAAGTTTTTCAACTTTAAATTTTTTTCTCTGGTCAGTTGGCCTTTCATGTTGGCCAATACCCCTTCGCACCAGTTGAAAATGGTGCCTCTGAAACATTCAACCGTGGTATGTATTTGAGATTTGGTGGCCACATGTGGAGTCGCACTTCCACACAACCTAGTTACTGTGAATGTAATAACTTTAAGATCAAGTCGCAAGATAGTCTTTATATCTATTCGATTATCCTTTGGATTTGCTTCATCATTGCAAAACTCTTGTTTGTAACTAGCAATGGGTAGGCCACCCTGCCTAGCTCCAAAAAAAGAAATGCTTTCTCCTCTTTTGGACAATCTAGTGAGAAAATAAATATCTTCGAGCTCAATTTCGAGCCGATGATCACCAATGATAAAGCGTTGATCTTGAACATCCCACTTGTTAACTAGCCATGTCATCAGTTCCACGTGTACCCTCATACCTTGAATTGCCCAGAATTTATACAAACCATAATTTCTAAGCACACGCATTGTGGTTGGATCATTCATAGCCGCATCATTTGTACCTTCATGCTCACATTCTCTCCCCTCTAGCATGGTGGAGTAGTCTACAAATGGGTGCATTTGAGGATTAGAAACTTTTAGAGTGGGAAATTTTAACCATTTTTGTGAGAAATTGTCAATTTTCATTTGTTCACGGCGCCTCCGCAGTTTTTGTGCAGAGACAGTGCGGACGTTCGCACGAACTCTACACTAAAACCGCAGTAGCCCGATAATTTTGCTTTAAGAAAATTATCAAGGTCCCTAGGTAATACATATATGACCCACGAACCCCTAAGAGCAGAATTTTAAATATAATTTATCCTCAAAAAATGATTTTAGAGCCTAAAAAGATAATTTAATTGGATAGAAATTAAGAGAAGAGTGTTGTGGATTACCTGGTTCTGATGAATCTCGATTTGAGCGGTCGGTTCTCCCATTATCAACTCCGGAACTTTTTCTGCCAAAAGCTCTCAATTTACAACTCTAAAGACAAAAGGTCAAAATGACTTTGTTAAACTCCTTTTTATAAGTTTTTTGAATGAATAAAATATTATATTTTATTTATTTTCCACTTTCAAAAGTTATTTTTCGATGTTTTTACTTTTTGGAAACAGGTATGTTTAATATTTTGAGTTCTTGTGCAGAATACAGATTTCTTCGATGAAAAGAATTATTTTGATGATGAGTACACTTTTATCACTTTTTCGGGCTCTTGAAAATTACGAAAAAATGAAACCCTGGAGTTCTCTTTTAAGCCCTTTCAGGCTCTCTAAACATGAAAAGATCACCGAGTACTTGACTATTCGAACTCGTTAAAGGAAATGAACAGTGATTCTTTCAGTATAAGTTTACCCCTTTTCCGGACTGAAATGGACTATTTACGAAAAAGGTATACGTTGACTAATCATGGTCAATAGAGTTCTCTCATGTATTATTTTATCCTTTTTTGGGCTTGAGAGACTAAATTTAGCAAAAAATACAACCACGAAGTTTTCTTGTGTTTTTCTTCCAACTCCCTAAAATTGAAAAACACTGAGTTTCACCTATACTGGACTCGTTAAAATTTAACAATAAAGGACCTGTCGATTACAAACAGGAATGAACCACTCCTTCTTAGGGTTCGATTTTAATACTAAGATGGACTCATCCGAAGGATGAGCTTACACAACAAGCAAATGTTATCCTCCTCAAGCTTGTAAAAAATAAATAGGTACTTGCTAGAAATGGTGGGGGAAAAAGAGAAAAGGAATCCAATTGTCACACTTTGATTTGAAAAGCAGTATACCACTCTTGAACACGACACTTTGTCACACTTGTACCTAGGTTGGGAAAATCCTTTGTCTAAAAGTTAATCAAACCACATTGAAAGTCTTCAGCCAATTTCTGGGTATTAGCTTTAGGTCAATTGTCACCAAACCATCTGTAGTGTCGTTATGTGTTCAAGAGAACAGTTCAAATAAACCATTCATTGCAAAAATTTGTCTCCATTCGCGTCGACCATCCCTGAGTCAGTCCTTGCAAATATTTATTCAAAACTTGATCTAATGGTTTCGTGTCGTGGGCTTTCCTGCGACGAGTCGCTTTCTATCGACGACAACTCGTCATCTAGAAATTTGATCTAGAATCCTATCAGTACCTTGGGATCTGCATGCCCTAATGGCAGGTTTCTCGCCTTCGACGATAGATTGCATCATTGACCTTCGATCGAATGATTTCGTGAAGTGTTCGACTGCAAATCATTCATTCATACTTCGTGGATTGTACTGAGTAATTTGAGAGCCATTATCATTATTGGTGGTTTCTCTCACACTTGTTAACAGTTCACATCATTGACTGTTAATCAAGTGGTTTCTACCATGTTCGATTTCAACACAATAAATCGCATGGATAGAATCATATTAGTTCGGGAAGCGAAAATCAAGACCCTGGAACTAGTTTCCACCATCCAGTCTGCGAGGAGATTTATTATTCATGATACAGTAGACTACTTAAGACAAATGGTTGCTTCTCTGTTGTGTCTACTATTGATGTAATTTTAAAATCATTTATGTACCAGAACATGTATTTAGCTTTGATATGAGTATGGGAATTCCTACCTCAGTGATGATATACATATATATGTTTGCATTGAATGTTTTTACAGGTTTTCAACCAGTATGTCCGCAATCCAATCCTTGGAAAGGTAAAGCACTTCACTCTTCAGAACTACCTCAGACTTCGCACTTTAGGGGGCAATCTGTTACACGTTATTTTGTCACCATGACATTTGATTGTCAATATAGGTTCATCATTACCTGTATTACGCTCCCTTAGAAGTCAAAAACCCTAATGTTCCTAAACCAAGTCTTGGAATTGGAGAAAATCTCATTAAAACCCTAAAAATTCTAACTCCGCACTTTTCCTAGCTCTTTCCTGCGGATCCACAAATATTTGCTCTACAGTCTGCGGCACATCTCGCACGTTTTTCTTATAAAACCTACGGACCCCCATAAACAGTCAAATAAAGGAAAAAGTAAGTTCTAGAAGCCCAGCTGCTCAAATATTCTCCCAACTGGAAGCTTCTAGAAGCGCGTTCGGTTCGAGCTTTATCCTATACTCATGAGCTCTATCCCTTTACTCATGGAGTTTATCCCTTGGTATATGGAGCTTCATGAGAGGAATCCATCCCCCACTTCATCGAAATAAAAATACCTCTGTTTCCCTATAAATTGAGCTCATGTTTCAGTCTCAAGGGTAGATGGTAGCTTGTAAATGGTAGAGACACACATGTGGTAATTGCTGAAGAAATTCCTAAGAGAGAATACTCTCTATACTAGCCATTTTTTATATGAGAATGATTACACACTCATGTCCATAACTTCTTGCTAGTTCATAGAGAAGAAGGTTTGTCAATATGAGGACAAACGATTTTTCAAGACCCCGGAAGAACCTGTACAACATCAAGGCGAAAGGTTGTAAGGTTACTTCTTATTATACAAGTGAATACAAATGGATTCCATTTTTTCATTGAATTGTTCATGTATCTATTTGAGTAATTCAATTCTTAGATTCCTTGATCACTGAGATAGATTAGTGTTTTCTCAATTATTATATCTTGCAGGTGCTTTTAATCATTTTACCTACCTTTGATTGCAGGTTTCACATGTTGAAGTGACCTCTTTTGGAGCGACTTGATAGAAGATTTCGGCCAGCATTGGACTTCAGGTAGAGGCATGTCCTCGTACTTTGTTATCAATAATTCTGAATCACAAATGATCTAGAGAAAATGGTTTTCATTTGGTTGTTTGTTTCTAGATATCCTTAGTATACTAGGGAGATCGTTCTTGTTCGCAAGAAGGATTTATCCGCATAACACCCACAGTCAATCAACATTGATACTCTCTGATCCTGAATTGTACCTCAAGCTCTCAAAGTCAGATACTTTGGTACTCCCCGCAAAGATGCAAGGGCCCCTCCAACTAGAGAAAATTCCCCATTCCCACCTTCTGGTGGTGGTGGATCCTCCCCTGCTATCACAGCGTTGTTATCTCCTTCTGGCCCCAATGATCAATTTTTCAAAGTGGTCCATACTTGGTATTTAACCCATGCATATGGGATGTTTGGGAAAAAACGACAATATCAAGGATGATACCTAATCCTCATGGAAATTTTTGAAATATGCTCTTTAAAAAAAATTTGCATTTTCACCTAATTTACTTAAGGTTCACTAAATATATTTTATATGAAATTTGGACTTAAGGTTGAATCTTTAATGTTTTTTATTGTAGAAAACACTTAAATTATGTTGAACCTTTTCACTAGGCATGCTCAAGGATATAGATAACAAAAATGTACTTGAAGGAGGGATGCATATCACAATGCTTAGGGCACAATATTAACCAACACACATATTTGCAGAAGCATACATTACCTCAGAACTAACATAAAGTGTAGCCAATAATCATAACACAGAAGCACTTAGATATCGCAAAACAGTCTTTCTCATTCATCCATATCCAGATCCAACTTACAGACTCTATTTACCAACCCACACACACAGCCAGCGGGGTCCGCACACAGCAAGACTCGGGATCTTCGCACACACAGCCAGTAGGAGACCTTACCCAGACAATCCACACAATAAATCCATAGATTCGTATCAAGCTTGATCCAAAACTTAGCCTACCTCTAGACTCGATTTATCCATCTATTTATATTGTATTAGCCTCTGTCCTCTATGGTCTGCAAACCGTGGTTTGTGAACTCTTGGTCTACCCTTTGACCCATTACAATTCATTGGGAGCTTTGACCCACCCCAAAGCCCCCGCGCTAGACTAATTATTACAAAATATTATAAAATTGTACCAAAATTGTGGTTAGGGGACCCCGCTCCAACAAGCCCCCAACACAATCTTATGACTCGTCCTGAGTCATAGCAGCAGTGGAGTCTTCATCTTAGATTGGAGTTGTTTGACAGTGGTGGAAAAAGGGGGCAGGACGCCTTTACTTTGCGCGGTTGCATTCTGCGCGATGTCGACCAAATTTTTTGATGTCGGTCCTTCAATAGCTGCAGTGACTCTCTCCAGGGTCTGGTTCAATTGCTTTACTGCCACATCTAAATCCTGCGAAAGTTTGAGAGCTTCATCAACCCATGGCTTCAGGTGGTCGCTGAGGACCTGCTTCTTGTGGCGGAGCTCTTTGATTTCATATCTGAGATCGTGGTTGATCTTTAGATGCGCTAAGCATTGTGTTGTGACAAGGGTGGGCATGGTAGCTTCCATTTGTTCAAAATCTTGCTCCTTCTGGCGCAGCTCCTGATTGAATTCGCGAAGGAGGGCATTGTGCTGCACCGTGGACCATAAACCCATAGCCGTATATAAAAAGTTTGAGCCCTTGGTGATCTGAGTTGTAATGCTGCTCGTGGATTCCTTGACTAGCGCGGCTCATTGGGCATGCACCTCAGGAGGCGTCTCGGGCTGCATTTTGGCTTGTAGTGTAGCTATTTTTTGCTCCATATCTACTTTAAGAGCCTGTACTTGAGTCTTGTATGCCTTCAATGAAGCTACCAAGCCTTCAACATTGGCCTACGGTGCAATAGAGGCAAGAATCACTTCCATCATATCCTCACATAGCCAGTCTATTAGATGTTCTAATTCAGCCTGTTGCGCAACTGCCGCGATGTGTGTTGCCTGAGCTTGGGCGGTTTCAGCAGCTTTGGTCACAATGGTTTGCTTGTCCTCACTTAATTTCTGCTATGCCTGCATCTCTTTGTGTTGGATCTCGTCATATATGAATACATGAGAGTGTGTAGTTTCTCACCTGTTAATATTGCAACATCCAGATCGAAGGCAGAACATGCGCGGACATGTTCGCACAGGATCAGAGGTACTACAGTGAATGTTGCACCCAGGAAGGGGAAAATCCTACTCTCTGTCACTGCGGCCAAGGCTGTAATTCTGGCTGGCTGGCTCGCTGGATTCTTCCTCGCCTTGTTCACGCTCACCTGAAGCGTATCGGCTTTTAACTGAAGGACCTGCAACCCAGATTGCAAGGCTTCCACTGCGGCCTTCTGATGATCTTTGAGGGCAGCCCATCGGTCTTTGGAGGCAATAGTGATAGCATATGTGATCTTTCCAACCATATCGTCATCCTAGTAATCCCCAATTTTTGCCATCTTGGGCTGCTCTTCCATGCCAATGTTGACTTCCTTTAGTTTTAACATTTTGGTCACATCCACTACTTGCAAAAGAGGGCCTGCAAATGCACACTCTCCTTCTAACTCTGGGATAGTGATATTTTTGGGGTCCTCATCGCAATCTTCTACTAAGAAATTTTGGCAATTAACAATATCCTGCATCTGCACATCCCAAGATGGCAGAGCACATGCTCTCCTAGATAAGGACTCATCAAATACCAAAACTTAAATATCTTGCAGGACTTCATCCAGTTTCTTCGTCCCTCCTACTAGCCCAAACATCACCATGAAATCCTCTGTCATTGTACCTCAGTGGTGAGAGTGTTGGTGTAGCTCTGCATCTAAATACTAGGTGGTGGGGATTGGTCCGAAGATGTGAATAAACATATGGACCCATTCATTCCAAGTCCTTTCGTTCCATACTTCCATCCACATAGCCAAGTGCTTGCGCGGGTCCCCACGACCAGAGAAGAGTTCCATGGGTGGCTTGAATGGAGGTTCAAATCGTAGGATCATCATTTTTCGACATTCCTTCCATTCCTGGAAAGCCTCCTTATGGGTTTCCCACCACCACAGGGATCGCGTGCATAGCCAAGTCAAGTGCCCAAAATCTTCGTTCTTCAGGGACATCTGCTTAGAATGTCTTAATAAATTCCTTAACACGACTAGATCCATCAAAGTAGGGTAGTTCCCTTACCTATGAGGAGATATATCAGAATATTTTTGTAATCTTAAGGCACCACCACACAGATACGTCATGCAGACGGTTCTGCCAATTTTCTATCTCACCATCTAATTCTGAGAGACATTCGTTTTCTTTCTCCCAAAACAACATGCCATTAGTCGTGGGGTTGATCCAATCATCATCCCGGGCAGTCAGTTTGTAAATGCGATCAAAATCCTCCTCCTCGTGCACCATCTCTGTATATCGTTCACCTTCTACTGGATCCATGGGAACTATTACTCACGTTCCCTCATTCTCAAATACCATACTTCTTTTCAGATTGATGATACCCCCCATGTCAATGGCCCAGTGCAGAAATACGAGCGCATGATAAGGGTCTGCATCATCCACAATCTATATTACTTCAAAATATGCATAGACTTTAACTCCTACGATGTCTACCACAACCTTCGGCAGCCTACCTAGGGGAATGATCTTTTGTTGGTTAGCCATTCGTAACTGAATAGTGGACCATTCCAGCTTGGGTTCTCCCATCCTTTTCCAGGTTTTCGTGGGAAGAACATTGGCATTCGATCCCAAATCAAGGATGACTTGATCCATTTCATAATCTCCAATATATGTAGTCATGCGCATCTCCCAACCAATCCTTTTCTTGTTCTTATAAAGCTTGTGCACGATTTTAACCTCTGTTTATGGGGTAACCTTTTTTGCGCAGTTGTCTATTAACGCTTGAATATTCTCCACCGCCTTCTAATTGTGCAGCAGATTCATACATGCGTGAAGGAACAACTCAATCGCTTCATCTGCTTTTGGATATATCAAATTCTTCGAGGTAGATGCTTCGTCCTTGGCCAACTCCTTTTGAGCTTCAATGAAGGCTTCTTTCTCCTTTTTCAGATCTAGGCTTTCCTTTTTATCAGCATCTTTCCTGATCAATGTTTCAGCTGCAACTTTTTCCTCAGCTCCTTTCGTGGCAATGATGTTGTGCATAATTACATTGTTACTTGTCCCATTGTCTCGTGGTTCCACCTTAACCTATTGTACATTCTGCGTCGGTTTTTGTTTTTTCTCCTGCATCTTTGCTATTAGCACAGGACAGTCTTTGATTACATGATCGAATTGTCTGTAGTACCTACAGGATTGGCGCTCAGGGTTCGGGAAGTCTCTTGCATAATGTCCCACATCCCCACAGTTGTAGCAGATCAGTTTCCCTCGTCCTCGACCTGCGCCTCTGCCTCTCCCTCCTCCCCGCCCTCTTGCATGGGATCCTCCTTGCCTAGAGGGAGATACTAGCGACGAAGGGTCAGCCTGTACTTTGTATAGATTTCTCCTATATACCATCAAGTCGAATGTTCGGTAGTTGTGCTCGTCATGACCCACTAACGAGCAGAATCTGCACTACTGTTGCTTCAATTCTGGGACATAGGCACCTAGTCACGGGCATTGATTTGTATAATTTCTTCCTGCTACCCGGTATTTAGTGCACCACAGCGTGGGGTTACTTGGTCAACCCATATCTCTAGGGTGCAGTGGACTTGGTCTCCCAGCCTGCATATAATCTGACAACAGAGGGAACTGGTCTTTAGTGTGACCTGATACCCTGCAACGTATGCACCAAACATTTGTTTTGGCTTCTTTTCCCCAGTCCCTTCCTAGATTCTGAATTTCCAAGTGCATCGTTTCTAGCTGGTTTTGGATCTGCATCACCCTAAATTGAGCAGCATCCCTTGGCGCAGCTTCCAGTTTCATGGTGATCTCCAAGGCCTCTTCTTGTGAATCGATCTTCTGCTAACCCATAGGTCTGCGTAGATGTGTTAATAGCATGGCAATGAACCACCATTTATATTATTTGTCCTCGTAGACAAATCCTCCATCGCTAATTACTTTCTTTAGTCATTGGTTAGCTTCCCAAACAGACTTTATAGGTCCCTGTTTAATATCTTTCAACTCTATGACACATTGAGCATAGGACTTAGGCTTTCGGAACTGCTGCTTCAAGGTATCCTTGATCTCCTGCATCGTGGGATTAGCAAATTGAACAATATATCCCATGAACAAGTATAGAGCTCTTCATTCGAAGACTATTGATAATTGCGCTCTCTTTACAACATCATTATTAATATTCTGTGTGTTTCGCACTGACTCTGCTACAAACCAGAATCAATCCATATCCTCGTCTCCCACACCCTTAAATGTGGGTAGCTTCATGTGCGCATCCATATCCTCTACAGGTGGTGGCGAAGGTGGGGTAGGAGAATTCTTACCCTTGCATGAGTTTGACAGTGGCGTAGTCGGGGAACTGGTCTCTTCGTGCACGGCCCCGCCCTGGTTGAAGTCAGGTGAATCCCTTAGAGGACTGTATACCAATCTATCCCCTTCTTGATTAACCCAGTATTATTTATCGCTTCATGTCGTACTTCCACTCTGGTCGGAGGTCATTCACTTGATGTGACTACACAGGACACATTTTTCACACAATAGGATAATCAGCAACAACAATGTTTTCAATAATTTACCTCTAAACCCTTTGAAAAACCTCTACTCAGCTTCAGAATAGGACACAAACTGATTGACTTCAAACTCAGTTACAAATCCTCCCAAAACACTATCAACCCAGTGATATACAATCTGAGTGATCTTGTTATCAGCCTTCTCCAACTGTTGGATCAATTTAGGGGTCCACTGTGTGACCTGATTGTCTTTTCAACATGTCTAGAACTCTGCCAACCTTGCCAGCCACTCCTATAGTTCGTGTGTGAAGGTTACGAAGAAGATTTCATGCACCTTTGTAAAAATGTATTTGTTCTTCCACTCTTTGGAAAACAGCTTCTTACTTATATTCTCTTTTAGGGAAAACTCCTGAATCTTCTTTTCAAACCAGTCCTCAAGTTCAAGCTTCAATGGCTGTCAATGACCCCATGGCATTACCCGATCTCTCTCTCAAAATTCTCCTGGTCCCAGAAATAGAACCATTTGTTTGTTTGAGGGGTCTTGACCCAAGTTCAGTTTTAAGGTTTACCAACAAACCTCTGTACTATTGTCCCTTTCGGCAATGTCCTGCTTGCGCAGGTCAAGGTCTCACCTGAAGTAGTATGGGATGGTGTTGGAACTAGGTTTCCGCACCCTAAGAGAGAGAGATTTAATTAAAGTGGGTTCCTTTAGATCTAACAGACTTGCACCAAAGAAGACCTAACACAAAAACCCTAACACTAGATTAGCGAAATAACCCAAGCGCATCCCAGAATCAAATGTAACAACTCAATAATTAGATGCAACAAAAAAATTGCAGCCATATATATTTATTCATTTCCTTCTAAAGCATTGCATTCATGTGTGCATCAATACACCGTTAATATTCAGAAGCATACATTACCTCAAAACTAACATAAATTGCAGCCAGTAATCATAAGATATAAGCACTTAGATATCAAAAAACAGACTTTCTCATTCATTCATATCCAGATCCAACTTATAGACTCTATTTACCAACCCGCACACATAACCAGCGGGGTCCGCACATAGAAGGACTCAAGGTCTCCATGCACACAGCCAGCAGAAGCCCTTACCCAGAAAATCCACATATTCGTATCGGGCTTAATCCAAAACTTAGCCTACATCTAGACTCGATTTATCCATCTATTTATATTGTATTATCCTGCACTACTCTATGGTCCACAAACCGTGGTTTGCTGACTCTTGGTCTACCCTTTGACCCATTACAATTCATTGGGAGCTTTGACCCACCCCAAAGCCCCTGCGCTAGACTAATTATTACAAAATATTACAAAATTGTACCAAAATTGTGGTTAGGGGACCTCGCTCCAACATGTACTAAATTAATTCACCCACCTCGGTTTAGTCAACTTTTCATCAAAATCAATTACACAATCTGGTTTTGCAAACTACATGAGCATGACAAGAGTTTGTGATCTTGGAAGTTTCATTCCCAACAAGAAATACTCATTGAAATACAAAGATAAATAAACCCACATTGAACATTGTATTTTTTCAATACTTTTGAACGACCAATAATGAGTAAAAGAAGACTTTTTGAAACAATTCAATAAGTTCAAGTTATACAATATTAGGAGAAGAAAATATTTAAAAATGAAGAGAATATAATTGGAAATAAAGAAGAACAAGATCCAAGGCATGAAAAAAGGGAATAACCAAGAAATGAAGAAAGATAACTTAGACCAAATAGCGCAAGATGGAATATTTCTCTCTTGATCTTAGAGGGGAACAACTTCAACTTTCTATTCTTCCACAAAAAATTCTTACTATTTTTAGTGGTGATGTCATTATGGTTTCAATGAAACTTCTTTATCAATTCCTGACTATATATGATATCCATTTAATTCAACATGATGATGCCATGGTCAGAGCCTTCTTACAAACCCTAATTGGACCAATATATGACTAGTATCTTTCACTTTCAACTGAAACAATTTCTTCTTTTAAAAATATGGAAAAAGGTATTCATGATGAGATATGTTTAGCCAACTGCATATCGTACATTGCTAACAAATTTCACCCAAATTCATTTGGAAAAGAATGAAAATATACAAATATTTTAAACTCCATTTTTTCAAACTTTGCAACAAATTGTTAAATATCAAAAACCTAATGGTTTTTGGACATTGTAAAAATGTGATTCCCTTAAATGGAAAATATGTTATCAAATCATCTCAAATTACCACCCTAAAAGAAGTGACAAGGAAATAAATCAAGATGGAAAAAGATATGATAGAAAGTAATGCTAATTTAAAAATCATTCTAAGATGTGTCCAAAGGAAAGTATCAAAATTATTGGTGTATTACATGTCTTCTTCCTCGTCAAAACCAATTCATGAAGAAGGAGTTGGAAGAGGTTTTTTCAAGGGCGGCCTCCAAATGTAACAGTGTAGAAGATATTTCCAAAGTATGTCAAGAAGCATAGATAGCACAATTAAACCACACTACATGTCAAATGCAAAATGAGATCACTCATTTCAAAGTAAATGTTGATCATGTTCCTTGACAATAACCCCTCAATGAAAAACCAATGACAGAAAACCTAAGAGAAAGGGTTGATAAGAATTAAAACCTTGAAGAACATAAACCAAGGGCTCCTCAATTGCCAAAATCAAATTTCATTGTACTAGAAAATAATGTGTAAAGAGGTTCATTCGAGTAAATAGATGAACACATGGAACCCCCAATAGATGAAAAGATTCATGTTTGAGTAAACAAGGTATTCCATACCACTTCCATACAAGAGAAACACCTTCAATAACCACTCACACAAGCAAATCAAAGATCAAAATGCTAATTTTTTTACATGATTAAAATCCTCTAAAAAGGAAATAGTCCATGACCCTTGCCAAGGTGACCACTTGAGACAATTTTATTAATTCAAAAGAAAAAAAAATTACATAAGTGAGTTCTCACAATCGAACATCAACCATGTCCCTCCATACTCTTTAAATAGAGATCGCGGAAGAATAAAACGTTAAGCCATAGATCAACAGCCTTTAGTATCAAGGAGAATATGGGCCATCAGATCAATTTATGTTTAGAACATATCTTGACCATCGTATTACAATACAATAATGCATACTAAATAAATATGCTAAGAAACGCACTTTTACCTAATAGACACATTAGACCAAGTTGAATTTAACGAACTCCTAAGTGTCTAAATATCCTAACAAATTCAAGATCGTCATGTCTTATAATCCAAGCAATATAAAGCAAATATGCAACCTTTTTCTCTAGGGGATTTCATTGAACAAGAAAGTTTTGAACAAAATCAAGGGAATTTGATTCAAATAAGAGTGCAAGTAGGTAAATTTAAACCAATAAATCAAGTTAGTAATGGGAAATTTATCAATAATGCTCTAGAATTAATATCTTAGCAAGTGAGAGCCAAGTAAGTCGTTATTGTGGGATCCGGGCACAATAATGGTTTTCATGATCATTAAGAAAAGTGGGTGGCGTGGACACCCCGACACATGTATATCCATGCACAAGACGTCAGGGAACCATTATGAGCAAGGGTGGACACGTTTGGAGCGACGATGAGGCTGTAAATTTTATTGTTATAACATGTGTTGGAGATTTGAGAGGAAGGAGCAGGAAAATTCTTGCAGTTAAATCGATGCGAAGGAGGAGAATAGGGCTCTCAGCGGGAGGCGAGCTCAAGGCCTTGGTCTAAGCTCAGGTTGATGTGCTCTCTTCTCACCATATCCATTCCAACGGGTATGTCCAAGTGAGTCCCTCCCTTTATATAATGTTTTCTATGAAGTGCATTTGTCGTAATTGGTTATGGATGGTTGCTACTAGTGTTTTCATCTAACTAAGGTCCGTGTTCAGCCGCTCAGCGATTTTTTGGTTGTTGTGTCTCATCAAAATTCTCCATCTAGAAGTCTGGTCGAATGATTTTTTCCCATATTTCAAAATTCTCCATCTAGAAGTCTGGTCGAATGATTTTTTCCCATATTTCAAAATCCACAGGTTTCCCCTCACTAGGGAAGGGGGGTTAGACTTTCCTGTGTTTTTGTGACGATTGTAACTGCCTAGAGCTAGGGCATAGGGGGTTTCTGATGCATCTGAGATGGTTTGGTTTTGACCATGTGCCATCATTTTACTCTGGATAAAGTTGAACCTAAAGAGGTGAATAGGAGGTCTTTGGTTAGCCAATTTTCCTAGGTAAAGAACGGTAGTTGGAAAGGAATTATCTGCTCCCCACAGTCATACATGAGTCTTTGGATTTTCTCATCCCAACAGGGGTCATGGGTCAGGGTCTTAATCTACTCCCTGTGTTTTTCATCCAATACAAGGGGAAACCCCAGTGCAATTGGGTTGGTTGGGTTGTTTATGTCTGTGAGTCTAATTTGGAAAGGTTTTTTTGAACTAGGCTTATTGAATTTTTGTATGGTGAATGTTGTCTTTTAGATACTGCAGGTAATCTTCAATTCCAAGTCTCCAAGTGTTATCCCTTTTTCCGGCCTCCAAATCCTTTCCACTCCATCATATCAAAGTGGGTCAACAGCGCTTGGCTCTTCATTAAAGCATCCAAGAAAACTCTTAGTATAAGTTTGATTACAAATATGGTGAGAACATCATACAAGCGGAGCAAAAATTCTGATTATGGACAGGGGTGTGGTCGTGGTCGTGGTCGTGCTTAGTAGGTCATGCTCAGTGGAGACCTACCAAGGGTCGAGGTCACAAGAGCTCTCAGTGTTTAGGTAATTTGGAAGCCAATGCATATAGGAATGGCACCCATCCTCGGGCTCGTCAAGCCATCAACAAATGGGAAGTTTATTTTCGAGCCTAGATGGATACTAGTGAACAGGAGATTTTGAAATTTTGAACAATTTCAGAGATATTATTTCAGACCTAGGTAATGCAATAGGTTGTCACCCTTTTTTTCTGCAAACACTTCCCATATATTGGATGATGAAGACTCTATTAGCCAAATCATTGGTGTTTCCTCTCTCAGGCAGCTCAGTTTCGTTAAAGGAGATGCAGGAAGTCCACATAGAACTTCAGCTAATTCAATGCCATGTTTAGCAGCATAATGTCTACTTAGCTCGTATCGAGAGGCACATTATGTGCATGCCTCTGACAGAATATTCTCGATCTAATGCCAATGATCCAACATCGATTGAGTCCTCTGACCTCCGACAAAACAGCCTAGATCTAATGCCAATGATCCAACATCGATTGAGTCCTCTGATGATCCAACATCGATTGAGTAATCTGATGATTAAATTCTTTTAGATGCATAGTTTGGTCTTTTTGGTTTACTGGTATAGTCTTATAGTCAATAGAGGTTATAAAGACAGTCAATTTTATTTAGCTTTGTTGGAAAATATCAAACATTCGTTTTTTGACTGGTTACAATGCAACCAGATGGTCAACAGTCCTGGTTTCCCCATGGACAAGTTGAGACCATATGCATTGTAACCAGATGGTCAACAGTCCTGGTTTCCCCATGGACAAGTTGAGACCATATGGACATGGACAATTTGAGACCATATGGACATGGATGTTGATGATGTAATATTTGTTGAAGAAGTAATAGAAAGGTACCACCCAAATTCAAAAAAAAAAAACATCTTAGCAAGTTATTTCACAATCTACAAAGAATCGAGGAGATGCAACAACTAAGATGTATTATAATATAAGTGATGAACTTACAAGGTTGCAAATTACTCTTCCATCTCTTTAAGTAGTCAAGATTCCTCAACAAAGGGAAGGTTTTAGTAAAACCAAATTCATTAAGCCCAAGGATGGAGCAGCTTTGGTTAGCAACCAACAAATACCAAAATACTTCATTTCTATCTTTCTTCTCAAAATCGTGATTTGGTACTTCATAACGGCATGGTCGATAACGGCATGGTCGATAGTGGAGCCGCAAATAATATCATGCCACTCTTAATAATAGAATCTTTAGGATTGGAATTAGTAGATACTATGAACCTATAGAAAGTATATATCTTAATAATAGAATCTTTAGGATTGGAATTAGTAGATACTATGAGCCTAGAGAAATTATATATATTATTACTTCAAGAACATCCTAGATCTGTCTTAACTCCGAATCTATCAAAGGGGATTGAATTTTTGGAGGTGAAAACCTCTTTTTTTAGTGCAAAACCTAAGGAAAAGTTTGCACCTCGAAAGATTTAATACTTCTCCATACTTGATATCTTCGAAGTTAAGATAGAACTAAGTTAATTTATAATATTTATATATCATGACCTTTATACACTATATATTATTATTATATGTTTATTTATCTCTCTCATGATTATAAAATTTAAATAAAATAAAAAATCCTTAAGTCCTTTTGATTTTCTTTTCAATTTATCGTTTTTAAATTTTATTTTATCTTTTAAAATACAATCATTATAATCCATGTACTTTATTTTAATAATATATATTATAAATTTACCTAATATTTTTTTATATAAAAAAATTGTAAACTTAATGTGATAGATTAATAATGTAGTGAATGTTATATATATATATATATATCCCAATTTTCAACTCTATACTTTTTTTTAATTAAAAATAAATAAATAAGATAAAATAAAATAAATAAATAAAATTAATGAAAAATTGGAATGTGTATTATAAGTAAACTAACATAGTCACTTGAAATTAGGGATGGAATTGACCCAAGTTGTGAATGACAATGATCAGATTGGTTTTGAAATGTCTTCCCTCTTGCTTCTATTAATTATGATATTAATGGTTTTGAAATTTCTTCAAATTTCTTCACTCTTGTTTCTATTAATTATGATACTTCCATATTTTGAAATTTCTTTTCTCTTGCTTCTATTAATTATGATAATATTGGTTTTGAAATTTCTTCACTCTTGTTTCTATTAATTATGATACTTCCATATTTTGAAAAAAAATTCCACTCACTTCTATTAATTATGATAATATTGGTTTTGAAATTGCTTCACTCTTGTTTCTATTAATTATGATACTTCCATATTACATCGAGATTTGAATTGTGTATTGGGAATAGGATTTTAATTTTATTTCATAGTAATTATAATATATATGAAATTAGGATTTCAATATTGCCATAAACTAGAATTTTACAATATAGTAATTAAAATATATATGAAATTAGGATTTCAATATTGCCATAAACTAGAATTTTACAAGTTATATTGTAGCCAATGGAACTGAGTCAATTATAGAAAAATATAAAAAATGTTTTATTTTAGGTTTTCTTCACATATTCATAACATTCTTCATATATTTGTAATACTACACAATTAACCATTATCACTTTGAATGCCAACATAGTAATCAGAACTTGATTATGAGCAAATAGTCATTACTTATGATGGATTGATGAAATCTATCTATTTTATTTTTGAATAAAGTGAATCAATACACACAAACTAAACTCAAAACCCTATTCCACGAATATGCCCAAAATTGAACCATAAATTTTATTCTAAATATACCCTAAATATGCCCTAAGATCTATGAGAAAAAGTTTAAAAAGAGAGTAAAAACATGGTGAATAAAAAAAATGTTTGATAGCTACCAAAATTTTGTCTGAACTACCAAAACTCTATGTTTAGAGCTTGATTGTGCTTATTGTTTTTTCCTTTGTGTTGATGCTTTAAACCTAATTTAAAGTGATCTTAACTTATATAGGTATATATTATAATAAAAATTTTATATATTAAATGAGATTCATGGTAAGATAGTTGGAAATTACAAAATATTATATTAAGAAATATAATATTGTGCCTCTAGTGCTTTAACCCTAACCAAAGGATATAAATTATATTCAAAAAATTGCTATGTATATTAAATTATATTAACTGTAGGTATAAATTATAAAATAATATATTAACAAATATATTATTATGGGTCAAAATCGTATTTAAAAAATTGTTAAGTATATTAAATAATATTAACAGTAAGTATAAATTATAAAATAATATATTAATAAATATATAACCTATGGGTATAAATTATATATTATAATAAATGATATGTGTGTTAGATTAGATTAATCATAAGATAGTTGGAAATTATAAAATATTATATTAAGAATACTAAATTCATAATAATATACTTTTATTTAAATATTTGTGCAGAGATGCGCTCTATAGTCAGTATATAGAGATGTGTAGATGTAATGTGGAAAATGTAATGTAAAATTTTGATATGTCGAAGTATAAGGAGATGTGTAGATGTAATGTGAGAAATGTAATGTAAACGTTTCATATGTCGGAGTATAAAGAGGTCAAATACGATATTTATAATAGAGGTATGGTAAATAAATAAAATATAAATAAACCATAGGTATTGCAAATAAATAAAACCTCTTTTTATATTTACTCCATAATCCTATTTATATTTAGGAACACTCAGAAACCTCTGGGCCAAATTATTATTAATACCATGCCAAAAAAAAACATTATTAACCCTAATATTAATTTCAAAATATTATTATTATTCTTATTAATTCTAATATTCTCATTAATATTTTTATATTTACTTCATAAAACCTCTTTATATTTACAAAAACTCAAAAAGAAATTTTATTTAGGTGAACCCTGTTGGCCAACTATAAAATTTTGTTATATCAAAAGGTGGCCAAAACATTTTGGAGTCTTCAAGAAACAGTTTTATTGCAAAAAATGTTACCTCTTGAAGCCTCTTGAAGACATCATACCTTTGTTTCAATTTTCACTGTTGTTTCCATCTTAAAAGCTCTGAAATTCTGCTGATTTCATTGAGGAAACACTGCTCCAAAGGCCATTTTTCCCCTCCTTCCACTTCCAAAACTAACCTCATTTTTACCCCTTTATTCCCCATAAAAATCCTTCATTGTCATATTTTTCCCCTTTCCCCTCTATCAAAACCCCTTTGATAAGGTTTAAGACTCTTTCTTTGCCTTATCAAAACCCCCAAAATCCATTGAAAAATATTGAAAAAATCATAAAAAATACATATTTTTGTATAAAAGACTTAAGCCCCCTTGGGCTAAGTCTTAACCACTTCCCCTCCATATGCCTTGGTGTTGGAACCAAGCGCTAAGCCATTTCAGCGCTTATCGCATCGGAACTTCCGAAAAAACGCAAGTCTTTTTGTGTGAAAACATTGAAACCTCCGATGCCGATTGGCCTTTTGTATAAACTTCGCCCCCTCCACTTTTTCATTCCATATAGCCTACGCCCGGGACCAGGAGTTTAAGTCCCGAGGTGCCCATTGCATCGGAGTTTTTCTTTGGGTGCATATTAATGTTTTTCCCCCACCTCCGATTGCGATGGCCAGATCACACAATCGCATCGGCCTTCCCCGATCGCACCATCGCATCAGCCCACCTCTGATCGTCGATTCCCGATTCACTCCCCACCGTTGATCTGGCCCTCATATTAACGGTTTGCATCTAATCGCATCGGAGTTTTCCTTTGGGTGCATTTTAATGTTTTTCCCCCACCTCCGATTGCGATGGCCCAATCTCGCAATCGCATCGACCTTCCCCGATCGCACCATCACATCAGCCCACCTTCGATCGTTGATTCCCGATTCACTCCCCACCGTTGATATGGCCCTCAGATTAACGATCTGCATCTAATCGCATCGGATATTTTCGTAACACCCTCCCTCTTTCCTCTTCCGATCATGCGATCCTCCGATTGAATATGGACCGTTCACGTGTCCAGATCGGACGGTCTCAGATTTTTCCCTTATGGTTTCATCGCCCTCCGCTTTCCATCAAGAGGATTTTAACGCGTAATCCCAACCATCGATCTCTACGCGATCGAAGGATCTAACTTATTTTCTCCCCTTACTCTTCCTTTGACCTCCTCTAAATGAATCCCCACCGTTGGATGATTCCATCCAACGGCCCTGCTCCTCCCCGCAGCCTTCTAAGAAGTTTTACCCAATAATCGTAGGATTTCTTAATTATTTTGTGTTTTGCAGGTGATTAATGGTTTTTCCATTATATTGAAGAAAAAGCCGAACGCTGGGAATGACGATTCTCATGCCTTTGATTCATTAAAGAGAAGCCATCCATGGGTTAAATTTCCACGTCTCGTCAATGCTTCATGGGCATTGATGCCTTGTGAGCCCTACGCAGCACTGCACATCAACGAGACACACAACAATGTGTAAAATAATTAAAAGAGTATCAGTATCAAAGACAAATACAGCGAAACAGAGGATTGAAGACAGTATTGGGAGATTACGGCTAAGATTGATTATCAAAAGCCTAATCCTCCCAATTAAGATATAGTTAAAAGAAAATCATAAGTGTTTTATCAGACAGAAAGGCCTTCACCGCCACATCAGAGGCAAATTGATTCCTCTCATCTACCACAGTGCCACCTGTAGCCACAAGCATTCAAACGGAGGCCGAAGTTATTGATCAAAATCAGATATTTGCCTCAACGCAGCCAAAGATTTAATTCTACTAAGGGAACTTAATGCAAAAAATATCAGCAGAATTATTACATCATGACACAGAGCCTCAAAAGTCAACAAAATCTCCCACCGAGCTTAATCTTGAATGTAAAAACAATTAATACAGACAGAACATCTGTAAAATTCTTCATCGAGCCCCTCAAAGGCCGATAAGCCATTAAGTCTGTATTAAATGCCCTGGGAGATCTTTTATCCTCTCCCGCGTCCTCATTTCCTTCTATAAATATTCCTATAGAAGATGAGAAAAATGTTGGTTGCAGAACTTTGAAATATACTTGAGCCTGAGATTTCTACTTGTAAATAGTGTTCACTGGCTCTTGAAGCTCTACTTGTGATAGAATAGTTAGGCTGAAAAGTGAAGATGATTTTTGAACTGAAACATTGGACCTGAAGACTGTAACCGGTTTGACATCAATAACAAGTTGTTTCTTGGGATCCTGGTCTATATCACTGGTGAAGTGCTTCTTTCTTTGTTATTTGTTTCTCCTTTCACGTATGCCATATTGTCCATTATTCTCTGATAAAGAACAGCAAGCATAGAGTTAGGATTTACTATTTACAGTACCCTTCTCTGACTGATAAGCTTTATCTCAATGTTTTCCTCCAATTTTTTTATTTAAGAATGATTCAATACAGTTTAAGCAGTTAGGAATGCTAGCGTTCCCTCATCCTACTATTTGCTTTAAACATTGTTCTTAAATGTTATTTTCATTATTTACTTATTAAAGTTAGCCTAGAAAAGTGATGGTGTGCCCTGTTTTCTAGCTTCTTCCTCCAAAGGTAGATTCTGAAAGCTTCCCTAAGTGTTTGCTGAAGCAGACTAGGTTGAAAAGTACCTTATCTGATCTTAAGTTGCACTTTGTTTTCTCTTATGTGTTTTCATACTTTCTGAAGTAATTATGCGGATTACTGGATTTTTTGTCAATTAAGCTGCTTTAATACAAACTTTCCCAAGACGTCTATGGTTAGCCCTGTCCTTGGTTGGTTTGAAACAATTACTTAAGAGGATTTTCTTTTTTGGACTGACTATAAATCCTTGTTGAAATTATTATCAGTTTCCACCCCTCCAACACTTTATTGTTTCCATTCCATCATTTTAATCTCAATAATCTTGTGATATAGATGACTTGCCCCTTGGATCACTCTTGATGTTGTTGCTCAATTAAAGCCCTATTATGACTCTATAGCCCAATGGACTAAAAACCAGCATTATATCTATCTTTCAGCCAAAGCTTGTTCTGATTACTTGCAAATTCACACCTTTGAAACTCTTTCCACTTAGAACTTTCCACTCAAGCCATAATCATGCTCAACCATCCAAAAACAAAACAAAACCCTCGCCCTTCATAACTAGCCTAATATCATTACCCAAAACCTTAAAGATAAATCCATCTTTACACTTATTGGAGAGATCCCTCTCCGGATTCAGGAGGGCTAGATCCTAGAATCCCAAAGTGGTTGAAATAATGTTGCTTCTGCAGTTTTAGTCTCACCAATCTGCTAAAATTACAGATAACTAACATTTCTGGTGACTCCACTAGGGACCTTTCTGAGCAATTTACATTTTAAGGTAATCATAGGATATCAGAAATTTGTTTCAAACAACATTTTCTATATTAACCAGTTGAATCACCAGCAACTAACATTTCTAGTGACTTCGCTGGGGAACTGAGTCAAATTTTCGTCTTAGGTTCCCTTAAAAACTTCATAAAACCTCGCAAATTAAAAGCAGCCTTTTCAAGCACTACCAAGTAATGGTAATCATGGTAAAACTTGTTTGAATCAGTGACAAACTAGGCAGACCCTAGGATTCTCATAATAATTTATCTAACCTTGAAAGATCAGCTAGCTTAGCCATGAGAGTAGGCTGTTTTTTGTCTCATAACCGTAGCTAAGTTGTGAAACAGATTTAGAACACTCTTAGAAACCACACAACTGAAAAATAACTCAGAAAACCCAAAAAAAAAAAATATTTCAGATTGGAATTCAATAAACATGGTGGTGGACCATAAAACCTTTTACCTCCTTAGGAGCTAAAAACTTCCACTTGGTGACTCCACAATCCTCAACAGACCTTAAGACTCCACTAGGAAGAACCCTTATCATTGTAATATCATTCAAACTCAGTTAGAGGACTGTAGGATTAAAATTTGTGTAAACAGATTAGTTGACCTTTTAAAACATTGTCATACCTGATTGAACTTTTCTTGTTTATTTGGGTCTGAAAAACACAGCATAGTGGCTCCTAGAAAGATTCATACTAGAGCCCATCCTGACCCTAATCCACCTGAGATAGTTGATAACCCGGAAAGTATCCTTAGGAAGTCTCCTAAGATTGAATTTTCAACTTTTTTCAGATCACCCTTGAGAGCTAATTCAGCGCCTGAAAATCTTACAGCTCTACATCAATCACAAAGTCGACTTAAGAAATCCATTTAGAACTAGGTCACTTGATGATATAATTCAGCTTGATTCTGAGTCTTCATTTTCATCCCTGGAAACAAGTGAACATCCTGGGGATAGAGAAACAACACCTCCTGATATACATTTCCTTCACAATTTAGGTGTCTCTCATCCAAGATCAGATCAGCAATCTACCGATGGTCCATCCTCATCTGCTCATCCTACATTCACTGTCCAAACCACTCCACTTCAGCCCAGTCTCCCTTTTGTTAATCCACCTCTTGTAAATCCACCTCCACCACATATCATGGCAACATGGTATGCTCCCTTAGTCCTTCATGTTCCCTTAGTCAATCTTCCACAGGACTATCAGTCCAAAATTCCATTATATGATGCTAGAAATACTACAACGGCATCTCAACATGTGGATAAGATGAATGACTTCTTTGACAGAAATGAAATCGATGATGATTATGTCAAGCTTAGATTATTTTCTCAGAATCTGGGGGAAGAAATAAGAAAATGGTTTAAAGGCTTAACCCCCCATAGTATCAATGAACTCCGAGCCTTCCATCAAACTTTCTTAAACAAATGGGAAGTAAAGAAGAATCCTCTCCAAGTCCTTTCTGATTACAAGAACCTCCATAGAAACACAGGGGAAAGTGTACAAGCTTATTGTACCAGATTTAACAATGTATATAATGCACTTTCCCCAGATCTAAAGCCTCCACAAGGCTCAGCTCTAAACAAGTTTCCTGAAGGGTTTGACCCTGAGATGGCCTATCAGCTAAGAGAGAGAAATATCCTGCAACTCTTGAAGATATGCAAAAAGGAGCCCTTGCCGTGGAAGTTAACTTGATGGAGAAGAGAGCAAGAATGAAAAATGAGAAGAGAGTGTCATTTACAGAGGAATCTACCCCTTCTACTTCCAACTCAAAGATGGAGAGAATGATGGAGGAGATGATGAAGAAAATGAGCATCCTCGAGAGAGCACAAGAAAGTCAAAACCAAACTGCCCCTCAAAACAGAAACCAGAGCCAGAATCAGAATTTTAGAAGGAACCAACCTCCACACAGACCTAGGGAAGATGATCAACAGATCACTCCTCCCTTTCATCAAAACTATGTGAGTGAGATTGAGGAAACAAATGAAATAACAGAGGAAGATGATATCAACATGCTAGAGGTAGATAATGATGACTTTGAAGTCCATTAATAAAAAACAAGGTCTTTATACACCTTATGATGACAAAAGAGGTGATGATGAAAGTTATTATCAAGACATGGAAAACGTTATCATAGAGCCTCAAAAGGAGTATGACCTTAGAAGCAATAAAAATCTAGAAACCCCCAACAATAAAACCTCTGAAAAATCTTCACAAAACAGCACTGTAAGTAAGCCCAAAATTCTGAAACCAAAAGACAAAACAGTGGCTGTTAATTTTGATAAAGGTAAGGAGACAGACACTCAAAACAATGCGAAACAGAGTGCAAACCTTAGCAGTAATAACACTTCAGCTAGTACTCCTATGAAAACATTTTTGTCAAATGTAAATAGAACAAATCAGCAAACACATAATGCTGACAGAACTGTAGTTAATAAGGCTGAGACCAGCGCTTTAAAAAGACAAATTCCTTTCAGCCTAGAGCAGGAAATTTCCAAAATTAAAATCTCTATTCCCCTGACTGAGTTAGCTACCCAATTTGTATATAGAACCCAAATTTTTAAGGCTTTAAACATAGAGGAAAATGAGGACACTGTCAATCTTAACGATCACCAACCAGAACTGATTTTTGGTCCTAATATTGAAGGTAGATATCAAGAGGGACCAGTTCCTCCCTTTTATGTAAGTTTAAACGTTCATGACAAGATCTTGCACAATGTTATGCATGACTCAGGAGCTTCTCACAATTTAATGCCAAAAGTTGTAATGGAGAGCCTGGGTCTAGAAATCACCAGACCTTATAAAGACCTGTACTCTTTTGACTCTAGCAAAGTAGAATGTTTGGGTTTAATTAAAGAACTATTCGTTAACTTAGCCCAGATTCCAGCCAAATGTTTGGTTATGGATATAGTTGTGGCTGATGTGCCCCCAAAGTATGGAATGTTGTTATCTAGGTCTTAGGGGGCTAAGTTACAGGGGACTATGCAGATGGATATGGCCTATGCGACCATCCCTGTGTTTAATCAATCAAGAAGGCTTTATAGGGAGTCCCATATGTAGTACATGGTTACTAGTCAAGACAGACCGCAAAACTCTCCCCTATATTCTGTGAACACAGGCCTTGATTCATTTATCCTTTTTAATGATGAAATATTGGAAGAACAAGTAACTTTAACAGAGTTGATGGTCGATAGAGAGGAGAAGGTAAACATCACAGGAATGTCTAAACAGTTTGTTGAACCTGTGAACTTATCGAAGCAAACACAGGTCTTGAACTACAAATCATGTGTCCATCGCTTTTTAACCTTGATGGTCAAGAAAGCATTCCTCAGCTTAACAAGAAACTAGAGGAATTAAAACGAATTCAACTAAGTGCTGATGATTAAAAACAAACTGAAAGCACGCTTGTTGAAGAGGATAGTGGCCCAACTGTCAAACCCGAAACTAATCCTCTGTGGAGTATGTATTTTGATGGGTCATGCACTAGAACTAACACTAGTGCAGGGGTCTGGATTTGCAACACTGAAAACAACCACACATAAAGCCTTTCCTGTAGATTAAACTTCCAATGTTTGAATAACATAGCGGAATATGAATCCCTTCTCTTAGGCTTATGATTTTTGAAGAAGTTAGGATCCAAAAGAGTCAATGTGCATGGGGATTTAGATTTAGTCATTAGGCAAGTCAATGGGGAATACAATGCAAATCATCCCAGACTTAGGGCCTACCGAAACGATGTCATAGACCTTTTAAAAACTTTCGAGGAGACCAAACTGATTTTTGTCCCAAGAAAAAGAAATATTGCAGCCCACAATTTAGCCTTTGCAGCTAAAACATGCTTAACGCCATATGAAACCAAAGACTGCACAACTCAGATAAAATTTAGACCAGTCGTTCCTGATAACGAAAAATATTGGCAGGTGTTCGACGGAGACAAACAAATAGAAGACTTCGTGCAGTTCAGAAACGAATTCGAACTACCAAGTTCAGATTCAGATTATGAAACCGACTGCCCTAGTGAAGAAATTTTGCTTGATAAAGAAGAAAGGTCTCCCAGACTTGCTAATGTAAACCTATTGTCTAGCAAACTTGAAAACGAAACAGAGATGAATGCAAGGTTAGAAACAGAGGAGTTAGAAACCCTACAGTCTAATGATGAAAGTTTTCCAAAGGGTCTGGCACCTTTAGAAGAGTTGTTTGATTTAACGATGTGACCAAGAAGCCAAAACTGGAACCTGTAGAGACTGAAGTAGAAGAGTGCAATATAGGCAGTGAGAAAAAACCGAAAATGATTAAATTGTCTAAGACTCTACCAGCTCACATTAAACTCAAATATATAGAGTTGTTTAAAGATTTTTCTGATGTTTTTGCGTGGAGTTACGAAAATCTGAAATCCTATGACACTGAAATAATCCAGCACAAAATCCCTCTCAAGGAGAACCAAAAGCCATTCAAACAGAAACTGCGCAGAATAAACCCTGTTCAGTTGCCTTTGGTTCAGAAGGAGATCATGAAAATGTATGGCGTTGGTATTATTGTCCCTATTAGATATTCTGAGTGGGTATTTAATCTAGTGTCAGTTAGGAAGAAAACTGGAGAAATTAAGCTTTGTATAGACTTTAGAGACTTAAACAAAGCTTCATTGAAAGACAACTACCCTTTACCCAAGATTGATCATATTTTACAAAGGGTGGTAGGGTCTAGAAGAATTTCTTTGCTTGATGGCTACTCAGGGTACAATCAGATCTTAGTTCACCCTGATGATCAATTAAAGATAGTTTTTACTACACCATGGGGCACTTTCATGTATGTGAAAATTCCCTTTGGTCTACTGAATGCTGGAGCAACTTTTCAATGAGCCATGGACATAGCATTCTCAGAAGAACTAGGCTACTTCATCATTATATACCTTGATGATGTCACTGTGTTTTCAAAAATAGATGAAGAGCACTTAAAACACTTAAGAAAAGTTTTCGAGAAATGTAGAAAGTTTGGGATATCTTTAAATCCCAAGAAGACAATATTTGGGCTCCAAGAAGGTAAACTTCGTGGGCACATTATTTCAGAAGAGGGTATTAAGATATATCCCAAGAGGATTGAGGCCATATTGCAAATCTCTCATCCTCGAAACATCAAGGAGTTGCAATCTTTCATCGGAAAGATTAACTTTTTGAGAAGGTTCATCCCCAACTTGGCTGAGCTTCTTAGAAATATCACAAACATGTTAAAGAAAGAGCAAGGGGTAAAATGGACCTTGGAAGCAAAGAAGTCCTTTGAACTGGTGAAACAAGCGTTAACCAAAACACCGGTTCTAATAAGTCCTGATTTTTCAAAAGATTTTTATATTTTTTCATTTGCATCAGAACATACCATAGCCATTGTCCTTTTACAGAAAAATCCACAAGGACAAGAGCAGCCTATTGCATTCTTTAGCAAGGTGTTGAGGGATGCCCCTTTAAAGTATAACATTATGGAGAAACAAGATTTTGCCTTGGTTAAGGCTTTGAAAGAATTCAGAGTGTACATCCTTCACTCACACATCATTGCCTTTGTCCCAAATTCAGTTGTTAAAGACATTCTAACACAGGACCTAGATGGTAAGAGAGGTAAGTGGATTGCGGTTATTCTTGAATATGATTTAGAGATAAAACCCACTAAACTCATCAAAGGCCAAGCTCTGGCTAGATTAATCGCTGAATCAAATTTTGAAGTTCTTGATATTAATATGATTGATGCTTTGGATGACCAAAAAGGATTCTCAACTCCCATTGTTGAAGACTATCTTGTGAATTCTCCTTGGTATGCTGATATTATTTATGTTTTACTTAAATTAAATACACCTCCTGGTTTATCAAAAACAAAGGCAAGGTTTTTGAAATTGAAAGCTATAAACTATTGCATTATAGATAGATGTCTTTATTGGAAAAATGCAAGTGGGATATTGCTTAAATGTTTGCCTGAGTTTGATGCAGAGAAGGTCAAGCACGAGTTCCATGAAGGGGAGTGTGGAGGACATTTATATTGGAAGACAACAGCCAACAAAATCGTGAGGGTTGATTACTATTGGCCTACTCTTTTTCTTGATGTACACAAGATGATAATTGCATGTCATAAATGTCAACTTTTTGAAGGCAAAATAAAACTGCTATCCCTACCTCTGCATCCAATCACCGTTGAAGCTCCTTGTTGAAGAGGTAAATCCCCTCTGCGGACAGAGGCGATCCCTACTAGCCCAGAACGGGTCTAGCAACAATCATCAAATGCTACAGTGCAAGTTCCTAATTGCGAATAAACAGACCAACGATGGAGGCCTACCTGGAATCCAGTGCTATGATTCGTAGAAGAGACAGCGTTCCCATTCCTCAGCCTCGACAGATCACGATCCCCACGATCTCCATGAATAGACACCTGCACATGCAAGAAACAACACGAATACAAGCATAAAATCCAGAATACGCAACTATATATCAGTCAGAAAGGATATAACTCATCATTATCATAAATGAAAAACAGAGTGGAACCATAACCAGTAGTCATTCATTAATAAGAAATCGAAAGAGAGTACAACTAATGTTTTGACGCTGAGGTCTCTTTCGGAGGGGTCTCCAGTCGTACACGTCTCACAAAGCCTGCCAGGGATGGGACAAGCCTCTCTTAGAGTCTCTCGACGATAGTCTCCTTGCTTGAGTTTGGCCTTAAGGGAAGAATGAGGGCTCTTGCAGCATGAAGGCTCTTGGGAATTTGAGAACTTGGAGATTCAAGGCTTAGGCACTTCAAGACTAGCTTGCAATGGCAATTAGCTAGCTTTTATAGATGGAGGAAGGGGAGTTGGGATCCCTATAATTGTGGGATTGGCCCTATCTTCAAGGAAGCTTCCATGAGAGGTGGCAAACCACTTCCCTTCCATGGAACTCCCGGAGCCAAACCTCCCAACTCAAGATAGATAGCAGTTTCTGAGTTTGTTGAAACGAAACTTCCGCCATTCCTATTTAAAAAACACTCCTTAAATTGGCTGGCGCGACTGCGACTCTGGGACAGAGCGCCAGTTGGCGCGGCCTCTTTGTAGTATTTTCCTCATTGGCGCGAGTGCTGAACTGGATACCCGCGCCAGTGCAATAATGGATGTTTTTATGGTTTTTTGCAAGGAGATGTCTTCAGGGAAATTGAAGCTCATGTTTAGAGGAATGCAATGATAATGGTTTCAAGGCATGACATTTCTCACAGGTCACAAAATGAACCCTCCAATGTGCGGGACGGGAAAAGGTGAGGACGGTGACAAATTACTGTGTAACAGATGCCCCCTAAAGCATGAGGCCTGAGAGAGCGAGAGGGGTGAAATGCTTTACGAGAACGTGTCCAACTGAAACTTCGCTGGTGGAAAACCTGCGTGGAGAAATACAACTGATATCTCAAGTACATGATGTATATGCGGTATGGGCGCAGCCATCCGAAACAGAGTATACTATAATCCAGATCCAAGGTATGGACGCAGCCATCCAGTGAGGATCAATAAATAGACTGTGGTATGGTCGCAGCCATCCAGTGAATAAGTCATGTAAATAATAATCCACAAAATCGCAGCCTGGATTACAACAGACACAATCTAGTGTCTTGCGCTCCATCTCGACCCGAACAAAGTACAAGTTCAAGCATGCGAATATGTGAGCTGAAGTTGAACATGCAAGAACATCGTCTGATTACCAGCCAATGATGAGAGTTGTTAACAGACGCGAGAGGAACCACCAATAATGACGATGGCCCTCAAGGTACTACAGGTACAATCTACGACATGTGAATCAATGAGCTGGCGTCGAACACCCGTAGAATCACTCAATCGGAGGCCAATGATGAAAACCTCACGTCGAATGCGACGAACCTGCCATTGAGGCATGTGCAGCTCCAAGGTACAAGTTAACATCATTTCAACCAACTTTGGGATTCTAGGATCTAGCCCTCCTGAATTCGGAGAGGGATCTCTCCAATATGTACAAAGATGGATATTGTCTTTGAAAAGCTTAAGGTAATGATATTAGGTTAGTTATGAAGGCCAAGGGTTTTGTTTTGTTTTGGACGGTTGAGCATGAAATGTTACTTGAGGAGAAAGTCCTAAGTGCAAAAAGTTTCAAAAGTGAGAAGTTGCAAGCAAATAGAACAGTTTTGGCAGATAGATAGATATAACGCTGGTTTTTAGTCCATTGGGCTATGGAGTCATATCTGGGCTTTAATTGAATAACAACATCAAGTGTGATCCAAGGGGAAAGTCATCTATACCACAAGATTATTGAGATTAAAATGATGAAATGGAAACATTAAAATGTTGGAGGGGTGGAAACTGATAATAATTTCTTAGAGGATTTATAGTCAGTCCAAACAAGAAAAGCCTCTTAAGTAACTATTTTAAAACCAACCAAGGACAGGGCTAACCATAGAATTCTTGGGCAAGTTCTTATTAAAGCAGCTTAATTGACAAACAATCTAGTAATCCACATAATTACCTTCAGAAAGTATGAAAACACATAAGAGAAACAGAGTGTAACTTAAGATCAGATAAAGTACTTTTAAATCTAGTCTACTTTCAATCAACACCAAGGGAAACTTTTAGAATCTGCCTTTGGAGAAAAGAATATAGGAATCAGGGCAAACCATATCTTCTCTAGTCTAACTTTAATAGCAAATAATGGAAATAACATTCGAGAACAATGTTTGAGCAAACAGAAGGACGAGGGAACGCCAACATTCCTAATTGTTTAAACTGTATTGAATCATTCTTAAATAAACAAATCTGAAGAAAACATTAAGATAAATATTTCTCAGCCAGAGAAGGTTACTGCTATACAGAAAATCCTAACCCTGTTTAAACTGTTCTTTACAGAGGGAAAATGAACAATATGGCATACATAGAAGGAAAACAATTAACAAAGAAAGAAGCACTTCACCAGTGATAAAGACCAGGATCCCAAGAAACAGCTTTTATATTGATGTCAAACCAGTTACAATCTTCAAGTCCAATGTTTCAGTTCAGCAATCATATTCACTATTCAACCTAACTACTCTAGCACAAACAGAGCTTCAAGGGCCAGTGAACACTATGTACAAATAGAAGTCTCGAGCTCAAGTGTATTTCAAAGTTCTGCAACCAACAATTTCTCATCTTCTTCTGAGGCATTTATAGAATAATGAGGAGGCGATCTGAGAAAATATCTCTCAGGATAATTAATACAAGTTCAAGACTTCTCGGCCCTTTGAGGGGCTCGAGAGAGAAATTTACAGGTGGATCACTGTATTAACTTTTTACAATAAATATCAAAGCTCGGTGGGAGCTTTATTTTGACTTTGGGGCTCTGTGTAATGTGGGGAGTAACTTCTGCAGATATTTCTACATTGATTACCTCATAGAAGTAACTCCCTGGCTGCTCTGAGGTGAAATCTGATCTTCTTCAATAACTACGGCCTTTTTTTGAAAGGTTTGAGGCAACAGGTGGCTTGGTGGTAGCTGAGGAATCAATTTGCCTCAGATGTAGCGGTGGAGGCTTTCTGTCTGATAAAACACTTTAGGTTTTCTTTCAAACTGTGTTTTAGATTGGGGATTAGGATTTTGATAACTCTCTTATCCGTAATCCCCGTAAACTGTCTTCGATCTTCATCTGTTGTGCTTTGTCTTCAAACTTATACTCTTTAACTGTGTTCAAATTAAAATAGTTTCTTGTCGATGTGCAGACCCGCACTGGGCTTTACGGCATCAATACTCATAGAGTACTGACGAAATATGGAATGGAGCCCCGTGGATGGATTCTCTTTAATAAAACGAGGGCATGAGAATCATCATTCCCAGCCCTTGGCATTTCTTCGTGATACAATGGAAAACCATTTAGAACACCTGCATCAAACACAAAACAATTAAGAAATCCTGCAAAAAATAGGTTTAAAACTGCTTCAGATGGCGGGGGAGGAGCGTAGCCGTCGGATAAAAATATCTAATGGTGGAGATCAGCGCAAAACAGGAAAAGGAGAGCGGGGAGAAGAAATAAGGCGGGGTGGTTTTGGACCGTCCGATCTGGACACGTGGACGGTCCAGATTAAATCGGAAGGTCGCAATCGGGGTTTGCAATCGGGGGGTAAAAAAAAATGGACGCGATTGAAAAACTCCGATGCGATTGCGCGATCGGGAGGGTCAAAGCGATTGAGCGATGATAGTTGATCTAAGGATCAGATCAACGGTGGGAAACGAATCGGTGGGTTTTGAAACGATGGCAAGACTTGTGATCGGAGGGAATAAGGACCGTTGGATCTTCGAAGGCGGAGAGGAGATCAACGACGGACAACCAATCGGGGATCGTCAATCGGGAGTGAAATAAAAACTCAAAGTTTGCAATGCGATTGAGCGTAGGCCGTCGATCTGAGGACCGGATCAACAGCGGGGAATGAATCGGAGGGATCGCAATCGGAGGGGAGAAACAAAGGGTGCGATTGGAAAACGCCGATGCGATTGAGTGCAATCCGTCGATCTGAGGACCAGAACAACGACGGGGAATTTATCGGAGGGATCGCAATCGGAGGGGAGAAACAAAGGGCGCGATTGGAAAACGCTGATGTGATTGAGCGATGGCCTTTCGATTGGCGGTGATCGACGGTGGAGATGGAACAGGGGGAAAACCTTTCATTCATATGAAAACCAAAGTTTTTAATAAAAACAAGTAAAAATGGGTCGGGCAGAAAAAATATATAAGTAAAGGGAAAAGGTGCCCGATTGCGGGGCCAGTGGTTTTCACAGAATGTAATATGCCCGGGAGTATAAAGACAAGGGCCAATCACAATCGGGCCATTGAGCCTAGTCTTTCCGATCAACCCATTGTGTTGTTTCCGATTGTGATTGCGCGATCGGCTCTTTTCAATCAACCCATTGTGTTGTTTCCGATTGCGATTGCGCGATCGGCTCTTTTCAATCAACCCATTTATATTTATCACGTGATTTTAAGTTTTTAATTTAAAACTTCGGGAAGTGGGTTTTTGGGTTTATAAAGGAAATCTGTACTTGGGAATGGAATATTACAAGCTTTAAGCACCAAGGCAGGCTCTATGGTTATATGAGAAAATAATATGATCGAGGGTTTTATATGAAAGGCTAATCGCAATCGGAGTTTTGTAATGGTTCAAAGACATGCACCCTTGGATATTTGCGATGCGATTGGCGCCAAAAAGCTTTGGCGTTTGGTTTTGACACATGGGCATGTGGGGGGAAGTGGTTTAGGACTTAGCCCAAGGGGCTTAGGTCCATAGCAATAAAAATTTGTTTTTTATGAAAAATTTCAAGGTTTTAAATGGATTTGGGGGTTTCGGCACAGCTCAAGAAGAAGTTTTAAACCATGTCAGGAGGATTTTCACGAATGGAGGGAGAAACTTATGAAAATTAGAGGAATAATATGGAGAAAAAAGGGGGAGAAAATGAAGGTTAGCTATGAGTGGGAGAAAGGGGAAAAATGATGGTTTCTTCAGCAGTTTCTTACAGGAAATCAGCAGAATTAATAGGAACAGTAATGAGGATTTGGGACAGAGGCATGAGGCCTTAAAGAGACTTGAAGAGCCAACAAATTTTTAGTGATAAAATTTGTTCCTTGGAGGCTCAAAAAAGATCTTAGCCACGTTTTGGTATAACAAAATATTATAGGTGGCTAACAGTGGCTCCACTTGGGGATGGTGCCTTCTTGAAGGCATCAATAATTTAGACTTGATTTCTGGGACGCTGACTTATGCCTGACCCATTACTTGCTCTTGTTTTTCTTTGACAAATAATATTAGTTATGAAAGAAAAATGAATTTCATCAATACAACTTCTACCTACCCCAATCCTACTGATCTAACATTTTTTCTTCATGAGAGTGCACTTGGATTGGCAAACTCTTTACACAATATTTTATTCTTTTGAAAGCAGGAAATCTAATCTATTTCTACTCCTTATTTCTTCCTGAACTCAGATTAAACAGTTGAGCTCAGATATTTCTCTACCTAATCTACTGTCTGTTGGGATTAAACTGTCCAACAGACTTTCATTATCTAAATTCTACAACAGAAATTTAAAAATAGTCAAGTCAAGATTGAGCTGTTCGACTTGCTATGATCTATGGCATAAGAACAAGCTGCACATTTTATTTGCAGAAATTTAAAATCAAAATGGAAGGCTTAGGATCTGAAAGTTTCTCATCACGGCCTTCTCTCTTCTTCACAGCCCTGTTTTTGCTTTTGTTTGAGATGTTCTTTATTTTTCTCTGGTTCATATTTTGAGTTAATTAGAACCAGATTTTTACATCTTCTTGACTCAGAAAATAAAACAGCTTTGAGTCATCTTTCTCTTGGGAACTTTAGGTTCAGATTTTGAGTTTGTTTGAACCTTCAATTTCTATCCTAATCTATCTACTGATAAGCCAAGATTGAACAATTTGGCAAATCGAATTCACTATCCTATCAGCAGAAAAATTTAAAAGCTAATTAGTCAAGATTAGGCTGTTTGACTAACTAGAAGTGTGTTTTGCAGGAGTGGAATTTAATCTTGCACACTTTCAGATTTGTTTCTCTTTTAGGTATGGGGCTATACCTTTATTGTTTTGTCAATTTGCCCTCTTTTCATTCTTTCTTTGTTTTTGTATTTTTGAATTCTTGATTTTTCTCCAAAGCAGAAAACAACAACTAACTACATGCTAAGAACTGACCTTTATTGAAATTCCTATCTACCCTACTCTAACTGGAAATCTCTGATGTTCTAAGTGATACAATAATGCCAATGTAGCCAATCAAGCAGTAGTGAAAAAGGATATGAACACTGGCTTCCTGTCAGAGATAACCACAGGGTGCTCTACATGTGGTTCTTCAAAACTGAGGCCACCAGCAGTGGTGACCAATTTTGTTGTGTTTGGCTCTTGCAAAAGATTGATGCTTGTGGAGCTGAGCCAATCAGGGCCTCCATGTAGCCTGCCACAGGGTCAAAAAACTCATGATGTAAAATTTTTTCTTCAAAGCCTACCATGATTGATAGGCTGCCTGCATCATGGGCAGCTTCAATCACTGCATATGTAGTGAGGCTTTTGTAAACACACTCCCCTTCTTCCTGGTTGGGAGTATTTGGCATATGGGCATCAAACAGGAATACCTCCTCTTCCTCTGGATCAAGGCCGAGACGCCTGCGGGGAAGAAGATCTCACTCATCTTCAATGCAGCCTGAGCTAGAGGGCTCATTATATTCAACAGAGCTGTCCTCTAGTACCACAGGTCGGTTCTGCTGCAACGGGCTAAACTCTGTGAAAAAATCAACATATTCTTGAGCGGGGGCTTCTTTGATTACCTTAATCCCTTCGGGAGAAGGCTCTAGGCATTCATTCCGTTCAAGATTTTCTTCATCTCTTTCCTCCTTGTCCTCTGCGCTGAAAAGCTGCTGGCTTCTATCCTCTTGGCAAGTAAAATTGATGTTCGAATATGAAGCAGATAGAAGATTCAAAGAATCTTCGCCTGCTATCATGCTTTCAACGCTTTCTTCATCAGTATCATAGATGGCCTGCATTAGCTCATCGTTTTCCTGAAGCTGATGGTCGCGATCTTCTTCCCATGAATCTACTGATGATGGACCTGCGAGCTCAGTTTCCCTTTGGGAAAAATTATCATCAGTCAGTTCATCATCGGAGAAATCATAATTACAAGCATCGTCGCCAATCCAGTCTTCAGGACTCTCAGCGAGTCTTTCTTCAACATAATCTGCAAGTTTATTTTCTGTTTCACACTCTGGTCCATCATGCATGCTTGGCATGCGACTTCTATCTTGCAGAGATCTGATTTGTCTTTCTCGAGGACAAGGAGCCGGTCTTTCCCAATCATCATTTCTGGTTTCGGCCTCATATTCTTCCTCTTTTACACTCAGCAAGGATTTGGCAGTCTCTATCAATCTTTCCAGCTTGTTTTCTAAAGAGATCTGAGCTATTTGCTCCGTCCGGTCCTTCATTGCTGCTTTTAGTCTTTCCTCCCTACACTTTATGTTGTATTCGACAGTGATGGCTATATCCTGCATTTCCTCCAGGCTCGAAGGTTCTCTTTCCCTTATATAGAATTCCACCTCTGGGTCAAAAGAACCTGGATAGTGCAACAGATCCAATCCCAAAGGTGGTTTTATATCAGAAGGCATTGCATCATATACCTTATTGAACCTGGCTGAAAAATTCTGCACTGTCTCCCCTGGCTGCCTTCTCAAATTCTGATATTCTTTTAGGATGAGAAGAGCATTCTTTGGGGCTGCCCATCTATCTAGGAAAACTTGAGAAAACTGATGAAAGCTGAAAATGCTTGCTTCTGGAAGGCCTTTGAGCCATCTCTTAACACTTCCTTGTAATGACAAGGCAAACATTCTAATGCACACATCATCTTCTTCTATTTCATACAACTCAAGTAAATCCTCAAGATTTTGTACATGTTCTTCAGCAGTAGCCCCTTTATTCTCTCTATCAAAATGAGGCAGCTGGTTTATTAATTCTGCAGGCAGGGGTTGGAAGAAAAGAGGTAAAACCATAGGCTTATATCTTTCTATGACCTTTGTAGGTGCGGGTGATGTAACAATGGGATCATGACTGCTTGAAGCTTCTTGAAGAGTGGGAGATACAACATGAGCTTCTTGTTCCACCAGTTTCTTCACAGAAGTACAGGTCTTCTCACGGTCTGCAGACTGAGGCTTGAGGTTTTTCCCACATTCAGTGTGGGTTTCATCTTTGTACACTTGATTAGGCTTAAAACAGGATAGAACATAGTGATAGACAAAAACAATGAATCCTTTAAACCAAATCCAACTAGTATGTTCTACCCTTCTATGAGGTCTAGCCATCTTTTAGGTTCTTCCTCCAGTGGAGTCTTCGAGGATTATGGAGTGTGGAGTCGCCAGGTGGATGAATGTGAACATTTGAAGTAGGATGCTATCCACCATTAGCAATGTGAATGCCAATCTAACTAGAGATCTTGGGTCTATGAGTGCCTAAGAATGTAGGTCTCTGTAATTTATTAGCAAGATTGGGAGAGTCCAATCACAGAGTTAACATCATTTCAACCAAATTTGGGATTCTAGGATCTAGCCCTCCTGAATCCGGAGAGGGATCTCTCCAATATGTACAAAGATGGATATTTTCTTTGAAAAGCTTAAGGTAATGATATTAGGCTAGTTATGAAGGCCAAGGGTTTTGTTTTGTTTTGGATGGTTGAGCATGAAATGTTACTTGAGGAGAAAGTCCTAAGTGCAAAAAGTTTCAAAAGTGAGAAGTTGCAAGCAAATAGAATAGTTTTGGCAGATAGATAGATATAACGCTGGTTTTTAGTCCATTGGGCTATGGAGTCATATATGGGCTTTAATTGAACAACAACATCAAGTGTGATCCAAGGGGCAAGTCATCTATACCACAAGATTATTGAGATTAAAATGATGAAATGGAAACATTAAAATGTTGGAGGGGTGGAAACTAATAATAATTTCTCAGAGGATTTATAGTCAGTCCAAAAAAGAAAAGCCTCTTAAGTAACTATTTTAAAACCAACCAAGGACAGGGCTAACCATAGAATTCTTGGGCAAGTTCTTATTAAAGCAGCTTAATTGACAAACAATCTAGTAATCCACATAATTACCTTCAGAAAGTATGAAAACACATAAGAAAAACAGAGTGTAACTTAAGATCAGATAAAGTGCTTTTAAACCTAGTCTGCTTTCAGTCAACACCAAGTGAAACTTTCAGAATCTGCCTTTGGAGAAAATAATCTAGGAATCAAGGCAAACCATATCTTCTCTAGTCTAACTTTAATAGCAAATAATGGAAATAACATTCGAGAACAATGTTTGAGCAAACAGAAGGACGAGGGAACACCAACATTCCTAACTGTTTAAACTGTATTGAATCATTCTTAAATAAAAAAATCTGAAGAAAACATTAAGATAAAGATTTCTCAGCCAGAGAAGGTTACTGCTATACAGAAAATCCTAACCCTGTTTAAACTGTTCTTTACGGAGGGAAAATGAACAATATGGCATACATAAAAGGAAAACAATTAACAAAGAAAGAAGCACTTCACCGGTGATAAAGACCAGGATCCCAAGAAACAACTTTTATATTGATGTCAAACCAGTTACAATCTTCAAGTCCAATGTTTCAGTTCAGCAATCATCTTCACTATTCAACCTAACTACTCTAGCGCAAACAGAGCTTCAAGGGCCAGTGAACACTATGTACAAATATAAGTCTCGAGCTCAAGTGTATTTCAAAGTTCTGCAACCAACAATTTCTCATCTTCTTCTGAGGTATTTATAGAAGGATGAGGAGGTGATCTGAGAAAAGATCTCTCAGGATAATTAATACAGTTTCAAGACTTCGTGGCCTTTTGAGGGGCTCGATGAAGAAATTCACAGGTGGAACACTGTATTAACTGTTTACAATAAATATCAAAGCTTGGTGGGAGCTTTATTTGACTTTGATGCTCTGTACGCTGTGTGGAGTAATTTCTTGGCTGTGCTGGAGGCGAATATCATATTTTCTTTAATAACTTCGGCCTCTATTTGAATGCTTTGAGGCAACAGGTGGCTCGGTGGTAGCTGAGGAATCAATTTGCCTCAGATGTGGCGGTGGAGGCTTTCTGTCTGATAAAACACTTTAGGTTTTCTTTTAAACTGTGTTTTAGATTGGGGATTAGGCTTTTAATAACTGTCTTAGCCGTAATCCCCATAAAAATCGTCTTCAATCTTCATCTGTTGTGCTCTGTCTTCAAAACTGATACTCTTTAACTGTGTTTGAATTAAAACAGTGTCTTGTCGATGTGCAGACCCGCACTGGGCTTTACGGCATCAATACTCATAGAGTACTGACGAAACATGGAATGGAGCCCCGTGGATGGCTTCTCTTTAATGAAACGAGGGCATGAGAATCGTCATTCCCAGCCCTTGGCATTTCTTCGTGATACAATGGAAAACCATTTAGAACACCTACATCAAACACAAAACAATTAAGAAATCTTGCGAAAAATAGGTTTAAAACTGCTTCAGATGGCGGGGGAGGAGCGTAGCCGTCGGATAAAAATATCTAACAGTGGAGATCAGCGCAAAACAGGAAAAGGAGTGCGGGGAGAAGAAATAAGGTGGGGTGGTTTTGGACCGTCCGATCCGGACACGTGGACGGTCCAGATTAAATCGGAAGGTCGCAAACGGGGTTTGCAATCGGGGGGTAAACAAAAATGAACGCGATTGAAAAACTCCGATGCGATTGTGCGATCGGGAGGGTCAAAGCGATTGAGCGATGACCGTTGATCTAAGGATCAGACCAACGGTGGGAAATGAATCGGCCGGTTTTCAAACGGCGGCAAGACTTGTGATCGGAGGGAATAAGGACCGTTGGATCTTCGAAGGCAGAGAGGAGATCAACGGCGGACAACCAATCGGGGATCGTCAATCGGGAGTGAAATAAAAACTCATGCGATTTAAAAGTTTGCGATGCGATTGAGCGTAGGCCGTCGATCTGAGGACCAGATCAAAGGCGGGGAATGAATCGGAGGGATCGCAATCGGAGGGGAGAAGGGCGTGATTGGAAAACGCCGATGCGATTGAGCGCAGGCCGTCGATCTGAGGACCAGATCAACGGCGGGGAATGAATCGGAGGGGAGAAACAAAGGGCGCGATTGGAAAACGCCGATGCGATTGAGCGATGGCCTTTCAATCGGCGGTGATCGACGGTGGAGATGGAACAGGGGGAAAACCTTTCATTCATATGAAAACCAAAGTTTTTAATAAAAACAAGTAAAAATGGGTCGGGCGGAAAAAATATATAAGTAAAGGGAAAAGGCGCCCGATTGCGGGGCCGGTGGTTTTCACAGAATGTAATATGCCCGGGAGTATAAAGACAAGGGCTAATCGCAATCGAGCCATTGAGCCTGGTCTTTCTGATCAACCCATTGTGTTGTTTCCGATTGCGATTGAGCGATCGACTCTTTTCAATCAACCCATTTATATTTATCACGTGATTTTAAGTTTTTAATTTAAAACTTCGGGAAGTGGGTTTTTGGGTTTATAAAGGAAATCTGTACTTGGGAATGTAATATTACAAGCTTTAAGCGCCAAGGCAGGCTCTATGGTTATATGAGAAAATAATATGATCGGGGGTTTTATATGAAAGGCTAATCGCAATCGGAGTTTTGTAATGGTTCAAAGACATGCACCCTTGGATATTTGCGATGCGATTAGTGCCGAAAAGCTTTGGCGTTTGGTTTTGACACATGGGCATGTGGGGGGAAGTGGTTTCGGACTTAGCCCAAGGGGCTTAGGTCCATAGCAATAAAACTTTGTTTTTTATGAAAAATTTCAAGGTTTTAAATGGATTTGGGGGTTTCGGCACAGCTCAAGAAGAAGTTTTAAACCATGTCAGGAGGATTTTCACGAATGGAGGGAGAAACTTATGAAAAGTAGAGGAATAATATGGAGAAAAAAGGGGGAGAAAATGAAGGTTAGCTATGAGTGGGAGAAAGGGGAAAAATGATGGTTTCTTCAGCAGTTTCTTACAGGAAATCAGCAGAATTAATAGGAACAGTAATGAGGATTTGGGACAGAGGCATGAGGCCTTAAAGAGACTTCAAGAGCCAACAAATTTTTAGTGATACAATTTGTTCCTTGGAGGCTCAAAAAATATCTTAGCCACCTTTTGGCATAACAAAATATTATAGGTGGCTAACAGATTATATGAGAATCAGAGGAAGGTTGATACTTGTAGAGGTCAACTTCTCTCGAACATGTAAACGGCACGACATTGGACTTGGTAGTATTTGACATCAATAGATCAAAGGTCATGGTGACAAGGCAATGAGCAGATGAGAGGTCAAAAGGGATTATCCAAACCCACGGAGGCAAAGTGAAGAACGAGATGAGATGTCCCCGACCCGACACGAATGCAGGCAAGTGCCATGTTCAAGAGCGACATACTGCCGACACGACAATGATGATGGTTCCATTTTTTCCCCCACCATTTCTGGCGATTACCTCTTTATTTTTACACAAGCTTGAAGAGGATATCATATGCTTGTCATATAAGTCCTTCATTCAGACGAACCCATCCTAGTACATTTAATGAGCCCTAGGAAGGAGAAACTCGAATATCATCATCACGACTGAATCTGATGTCATCAGGGTTTAACGAGTCTAACAAAGGAAGAACTCGGCGTATTTTCATATTTAGAGAGTTTGAAAAGACAGCGGAAAAGTAAACTCCAACGGTCCCTTTTCGTAAATAGTTCCTCAGATCCGAAAAGGTAGAAAAATATATCTGAGAAAACCTCCTAGTCGCGATAGGCTAGGGTATTCCGTTTTCGTAAATAATCTATCCCAGCCCGAAAAAGCGGTAAACATATACTGGGTAGATGTCGTTTCGTGTCCACTTTAACGAGATCAAAATGACAAGCGACTCGGAAATCTTTTCAATTTTCGAGAGTCAGAAAAGAGCTGAAAGGTGACTCCTGGAGGAACGAGTGGTATAAAGGGTAGCTATTGGTTTTGGTAATGGTGGAACTGCTCAATACAAATAAATTTCAAGAGGCTGGCTAACAAAGACCACTCATCGCAGCGGTTCCTCAAGAATGGGTAAAACAACCAAGTGAAGGCATATGATCGGCCAAGCAGATAGTGACGATGGAGTGAGAAAACCAAGGCTCATCTGGCACAAATAGGCTGATAAAATGGAAATCACAAGAGGTAAAATGGGAAAGGTTTCATTTTTACACAAGCTTGAAATCAGGAAACTCTGCTTGAATTTGGTTTCATTTTTACACAAGCTTGAAACAAAGATAAACTATGCTTGAAACCGGTTTCATTTTTACACAAGATTGAAACGGAAACAAACTATGCTTGAAAAATTAAGCATGCCCCCAGCATGGTGACTCAATTCGAGGTACATGCCCCCCAAGCTTCAATCCATATGTAAGGCGGATGGAGTGAAGGTTCAAGTGATGAATCAGAGTGGAGGCGGCCAGCCCTGCGAGCCAAGAAAGACTCGGGTGGACCAGGGAACGTGTTTCATTATTTCATGAGGTTGACACATTAAAAGAACTATCCTCGGGACACACCTTGTTTCTTGGTTTAAGAGCTTGGCACAAGACAAGGAACTCTTAACTCCGGAAACAACCTTGTTTCATTTTAAGAGCTTGACACAAGACAAGGAACTTCTTGCTCCCAGGCAACCTTGTTTCATTTTTAAGGAGCTTGACACAAGACAGAGACTACTGCTCCAGACCTTGTTCCCATTTTTAAGGAGCTTGACACAGGAAAAGAACCATGCTCCGACAACCTTGTTTCATTTTTTAGGTAGCCTGACACAAGAAAACAAACTGTGCTCCGACTGACCTCATTATAATGAACAAGAAGTCATCGCTTCCAAGAGTTCCACTCCTGATGGAAGGAAAACATCCTGGAAGTCTGGACCCAATGCCCCCAGCACCTGATGCATGACGGCATCATCACTGAGCACAAGCACAGGGTAGGTAGCCACATAGTTGACCTGCAGTGGGGGAGATACAACGGGTGGATAAAAACCAGGAAGGGATGATGGTGGGCCAGCTGCCATATCAAGACCAAAGAACGAAAGCTGATCAATAGTCACGATTCGTCCTTCATGTGGAAAACAGACCACACGAAAAAGGGAGGAGACAAGCACTCCCATGGCATAGGTGTAATCATGCCCCAAAATCAGATTGAAATCCAAGGGGCCTGGAACAACCATCACGTCCATATGGACAGCTTTACCTCCCAAAGTAATAGGTAACCTTGGAAGAATCCCTAACGGTTGACTCGTTCTTCTGTTAAATGCCAACAGATTTTGCGTAACAGGCGCAAGCGGCGGTGAGCCAAAATATTGCTAGGTAGTTGAGGATAGAACACTAATAGACGCGCCTTCATCTATAATGGTGCTGGGTACGACCAGACCAAAAGCCTGTACTGTGATCTCGAAAGGCACATAAGATGGAAGGCGGTATCTTGCAAATCGATTCCAATCAAAGGAAGCAACCAAACTACTCGGAGGGGCTACCATCGAACTGAGATGGTCTTCCCCTGGTGTTACGGAAGAAGAAGGAGCATCCTCCATGACCTCCATCTCGAAGGTGGGAAGGGTATCATCCGAAACTTCCATCACAGGAGCCGGAGGAGCAACTTCTTGGGATACGGGGATAGGAGAATCTTTCTCCAAGTCCGAGGAATCTGAAGAAACAAAAAGAAGTTGAGGGATGTGAGATCCACTCTCAACCGAAAAGACCTGGTGCACCGTAGACGGGGCCAGCTCAACCGATCCCACGACCAATGGTTGGTCAGGGACGGATTCTTGAATCCAAATTTCTGGGGGAGCGGGATCGACCAAGGATGAATCTTGACCAATCGAGGAATCTACTGGTGAAGGACTCACATAAAGCTGCTTATAACCAGTCGGGAGGCATGGTGTAGAAACAGTCGAGTTGTCCAAAACTCGCTTGGCTTCATCCATATACGGACAAAGGTGAATGGCATGGTGCCCTTCACACAACTTACAGGGATTGGTAATCTTACCCTATTTCTTAGGAGCCTTACCAGCACCAATTGAACACGTGCCCCCAACCTGACTCCCGAAAGCCAAAGGCAATGGCGGGCGACCATTGGACTATACTTCGAGTACCTTGGGAATGCCAGGGCAGTCTCGAAGAAGATGGTCTCCCTTGCACAACATGCAAGGGAACTTGACTTTTCATGGAGGGTTGGGATGTATATCAAGAGAATATATCTTAGGCGCAATCGCCGTAGAGCTAGCCTCTCCTTTATCATACTTCTTCTTCTTTGTCTTCTTCTTCTTCTTCTTAGCCACCTGGTTACTTGAATCCAGACTTTCACCAGGCGAAGTAGAAGAGGAGGACGCAGAAACAGGCGAAGAAGGGGAGAGGTCCACCTTGGAATCAACATGATGTTTTTCAGGTGGAGGAACTGATTGAACAGAAGCCGAGACATTCGGGACCACAGAGGTTGAGAACAACCAAACAGGCAACCCAACAGTTAACCCAGGAAGGGACAACGTTGCCATATAAGGAGCACCAACATTCCCAAAAGGAGGAAAAGGACTAGGATTCCCATCGGAGGGGATTCCTTGGTTGGTGAACTCCGGAAAAGTTGCCATCAGAAACGATCTTCAGAACAACACCCTAAGGAAACTAACTTTAACCAGGAATATTTCGTGGGCAGTTAATTTTTTAAAACATTGAAACAAAACTCTACCGTTTCATCTTTTAAGAGTCGAGAAATAGGCAAAAGGTGACTCTATCTCTTTCAGTTTTGAAACAAGCGTGAAAGGACAAGCGCTTGATGATCCTTTCAAATTTAAAGAGTCAGAAAAGATCAAAATGACTACTCAGGAATACTAGGCAAAGGGTGTACCAAATAACCATGAACTGCAATATACACCTTGGTTTCAAAATGAAAGAGAAATCAACCAAGGACTTTCCGTACGTGCAGGAAATCTCCCCGAATGCTGTGTTCGGTGTATCACGGGTATAGGGCGGCAGACTCGGCTTCCTGTGGATAAAGGATTGAAAACCTAGAGGGGTCTCCCTTTATATACGCGACGGTATGGGGAGCACAAGTCCGTACTAGCGCTGTCTAAAGCCAAAAGGCGAACGACAGCTACTAGGTTTAAAGACGCCGGAACACGTCTCTAGCCTAGACCTCTAAATGTTTCGTTAATGTTTCAATGCTTCCTTAGGTAAATTGAGTAAATTTTATGGTTGATCTTCAATTATGTTTCGGTTTCAAGGCCCTACCGTATGTCATATGACAATCTCCTGTATGCAGCTATATGAGAAAAGAAAACTTTTCAATTCAATGAATGCTATCTAGTTAAGGGAAGAGCTTCAAACAATGATGCGACATAAAACAACACTGCAAACGAAATCTTTTCCAAACTAGATGACTTTCACTATCCAAAAGTAATTTCAAACACTCAACGATGCGAATAATGCAATGTAATCTATGCAAAATCCTCTTTTCCGAAAACTATGCAATTGTAATCTATGCACAATTTCCTTTTTCCTTTCAAATAATAAGAATGCACTCAATGCATTTTTCGATGAAATGAGAATCTACTTAATGCATGCTTTCAATGAAAGAGAATGCACTCAAAGCGATTTTTAGCTTTCAATCATTAAACAATGTAATCTAAGTTCAATGATGGATCTCAAAAAGAAATACTTTTCAATGCAATGTGATCTAATGCATTTTAACAAAAAGAACACTTTGAGACGAAAACTAAATAAACGCAAATCTCCTTAATGAAAGGATGAAAGCAAAAGGGATGCAAACAAACACTAAGAATGCAATCGTTGTTTCGAGCACTTTGTCACGAAATCCCTCAGAAGGTGACAAGACATATGAGGTCAAACACAAAGAGGAGTTCCAAAGAAAGAGATCAAAACAAGGCATTCATTCCCTTTTACATCAAGCAATCATAGCAAGAATACATCCCAAACAATTATCAATGTAATCTATGCTCATACGAGGAAAAGACCGAAAGGGAAAGACACACTGGTGAAGGATATAGGGAAAAAATCTCAATTTTCACACACCCTGAAATTGGCTCGACTTGTACATTGACAACTAGTGCCAACTGGCGCGACTTGCACATTGACAACTAGCGCCAATGGCCAATTGGCACGGGTTGCTAACTGAAAACAAGCACCAACGCCTAAAAATGAAAAAACAAAGAATTTCCCCCAACCAAGACCAGAGTCACCACTTCTAGCAGAATCTCCAAGACTCAAATGAACCATGTAATCTAGGCTCAAAGCGAGGAAAAGCTAAACACACAGATCAAGCTTAGAAAGCTCAAAACAGAGCAAACCCAGCAGTCCCCAGCACTAGCGCAACTGTCAGGCTAAAAATAGCGCCATATCAAGATTGGCACGGGTAATAAATAGACAACTGGCGCCAATTGGCACGACTGTCATGCTAAAAAGCGCACTAGTTAAGTTTACTATGCCAAAAATAAAAAATAAGCAATCTAAGATCATACCAGTGATGTTCAAGCTATCGAAAAGCCAAATTCACAGAAAGAGCCAGCCCAAAGAGCTGATCAAGCAAGAAGAATCAAGAATCAAGCGAAAAGACAAGACAGTACTCCAAGTTGTTCAGTCCGTAAACTAAACCGGAGATCGACTGAAGCAACGTTGATCTACTCCGCTAATGCAGAGAAAAATCATTTCGAAGGCTATTTTGATGTGCTTCAGACTTCGTCTATAGTTTATAAATCAAACAACAAGCTGAGTCCCCAGTGGAGTCACCAAATTGTTGAGGAGGTAAATCCCCTCTGCGGACAGAGGCAATCCCTACTAGCCCAGAACGGGTCTAGCAACAATCATCAAATGCTACAGCGCAAGTTCCTAATTGCGAATAAACAGACTAACGAAGGAGGCCTACCTGGAGTCCAGTGCTATGATTCGTAAAAGAGACAGCGTTCCCGTTCCTCAGCTTTGGCAGATCATGATCCCCACAATCTCCATGAATGGACACCTGCACATGCAAGAAACAACACGAATACAAGCATAAAATCTAGAATACGCAACTATATATCAGTTAGAAAGGATATAACTCATCATTATCATAAGTGAAAAATAGAGTGGAACCATAACTAGTTGTCATTCATTAATAAGCAATCGAAAGAGAGTACAACCAATGTTCTGACGCTGAGGTCTCCTTCGGAGGGGTCTCCAGTCGTACACGTCTCACAAAGCCTACCAGGGATGGGACAAGCCTCTCTTAGAGTCTCTTGACGATAGTCTCCTTGCTCAAATTTGGCCTTAAGGGAAAAATGAGGGCTCTTGCAGCATGAAGGCTCTTGGGAATTTGAGAACTTGGAGATTCAAGGCTTAGGCACTTGAAGACTATCTTGCAATGGAAATGATCTAGATTTTATAGATGGAGGAAGGGGAGTTGGGATCCCTATAATTGTGGGATTGGCCCTATCTTCAAGGAAGATTCCATGAGAGGTGGAAAACCACTTCCCTTTCATGGAACTCACAGAGCCAAACCTCCCAACTCAAGATAGATAATAGTTTTTGAGTTTGTTGAAACGAAACTTTTGCCATTCTTATTTAAAAAACACTCCTTAAATTGGCTAGCACGACTGCGACTCTGGGACAGTGTGCCAATTGGCGCGACCTCTTTGTAGGATTTTCCTCATTGGCGTGAGTGCTGAACTAGATACCCGTGCCAGTGCAAAAAGGGATGTTTTTATGGTTTTCTGCAAGGAGATGTGTTTAGGGCAATTGAAGCTCATGTTTAGAGGAATGCAATGACATTGCTCATGTTTCAAGGCATGACATTGCTCACAGGTCACAAAATGGGACCTCCAATGTGCGGGACGGGGAAAGGTAGGGACGGTGACAAATTGCTATGTAACAGTTAAGGTTAATGTTAAAGGTTTGGTCAAGGTAAGGGTTAGGTTATAGTTAAGGTCAAGGGTTTGGTCAAGGTTAAGGTTAAGGGTAATTTTAGGGTAAAGGTTTAGGTTAAGAGTAATGTTAACGTTAAGGTTAAGAGTAACGTTAACATTAAGGTGAGGTTAAGGTTAAGGTTAGGTAAGGATAAGGTTAAGGTTAAGGTTAAGGTTAATGTTATGGTTATGGTTAAGGTTAGTTTAAGGGTAAAGTTAAGGTTAAGGTTAGGTTATTGTTAAGGTTAAGGTTACAAGTTTATTCAGGTTAAGGATAAGGTTAAGGTTATGGGTTTAGTCAAGTTAAGGTTAAGGGGGTAAGGTTAAGGTTAAGGGTGAAGGGTAAGGGTAAGGCTAACGTTAAGGTTATGGGTTTAGTCAGGTTAAGGTTAAGGTTAAGGGTTTGGTCAAGGTTAGGGTTAGGTTATAATTAAGGGTAAGGTTAAGGGTAAGGTTAGGATAAGGTTAGGGTAAAGGTTCAGGTTAAGGTTAAGGATAATGGTTTCCTCACCCTTAACCTTAACCGTGACCTTAACTATAACCTAACCCTAACCGTACCCTTAATCTTAACATTAACCTTAACCTAACCTTAACCTTACCCTTAACTTATTCCTAACCTTAACTTGACTAAACTTGTAACCTATACTTACCCTTAACTTTATCTTACCTTGACCTTAACTATAACCTTAACCTTAACCTTAACTTTACCCTTAACATAATCTTAACCTTAACCTAACCCTAACCTTGACTTTACCCTTAACTTAACCTTAACCTTAGTTATAAACTAACCCTAACCTTGACCAAACCCTTAACCTTAACCTTAACCTTACCCTTAACCTTATCTTAACCTTACCCTTAACCTTATCTTAACCTTTACATAACCTTAACCTTGACGTTGAACTTAACCTTAACCTTAACCTTAACCTTAACTTTACCCTTAACCTTACCCTTAACTATAACCTAACCTTAACCTTGACCTTAACTATAACCTAACTCTAACCTTTACCAAACCCTTAACCTTAACCTTAACCTTAACCTTAACCATAATATTAACCTCGGGTTAAGGTTAAGGATAGAGGTAAGGTTACAGTTACGGTTAGGGTAACATTAATATTAGGTTAAGGGTAAATTTAAGGTTAAGGTTAGGGTTACCTTATAGTTGAGGTCAAGGTTAAGGTTAAGGGTAAGGTTATAGTTAGGTAAGGTGAAGGTTAAGGTTAAGGTTAAGATTAATGGTAAAGTTAAGTTTAAGGTTATGGGAAGGTTAAGGTTAGGGTTAGGTTATAGTTAAGGTCAAGGATAAGGTTAGGTTAAGGTTAAGGTTAAGGTTAAAGGTAAAGCTAAGGTTAAGGTTATGGTTAAGGTTAGGTTATAGTTAAGGTTAGGGTATAGTAAAGGTTAAGGTTAGCCTAACCTTAATCTAACTTAACCTTAACCTTGACCTTAACCTAACCTTACCCTTAACCTTCACCCTTAACCTTAACCTAACCTTAACCTTAACCTTATCTAAACCTTAAGATAACCTTAACTTTAACCTTAACCATAACATTAAACTTAACTTTCACCTTAAACTTAACCTAACCTAACCTTAACTTTAACTTTAACCTCAACCTAACCTTAACCTTAACCTTAGCCTGACTAAACCCGTAACCTTAACCTTAACATTAACCTAACCTTAACCTTAACTATAACCTAACACTAACCTTGACCAAGTCCTTAACCTTAACCTTAACCTTCCCCTAACCTTAACCTTAACCCTTAACCTTAACCTTAACTATAACCTAACCCTAACCTTGAACAAACCCTTAACCTTAACCTTAACTCGACCTTAACTATAACCTAACCCTAACCTTGACCAAACCCTTATCCTTAACCTACCCTTAACCTTGACGTTACCCTTAACTTAACCTTAACCTTAACCTTCCGCTAACCTTAACCCTAACCTCACCCTAATCATAACCTTAAATTTACCCTTAACCTAATCTTAACCTTAACCTAACCTTAACCTTACCCTTAACCTTGACCTTAACCTTAACATTAACTATAACATAACCCTAACCTTGACCAAATCTTAACCTTAACATTAACCTTGACCTTATCTTAACCTTAACCTTAACCTTATCTTAACCTTAACTATAACCTAACCTTAACCTTGACCAAATCCTAACCTTAACCTTAACTTTACCCTTAACCTAATGTTAACCTTAACCTTAACCTTGAATTTACCCTTAACCTTAACCTTAACCTTAACCTTAACCTTAACATAAACCTTAACCTAACATAAACCTGACTAAACCTGTAACTTGAACCTTAACCTAACCTTAACCTTAACCTTATCTTACCCTTAACCTTAAATTATCCTTAACCTTAACCTTAACCCTACCTTTGACCAAACCCTTAACATTAAACTTAACCTTAACCTAACCTTAACCTTAACTAAACTCTTAACCTTAACCTTTACCTTGAACTTAACCTAACCTTAAGGGTAAGGTTATGGGTTTAGTCAGGTTAAGGTGAAGGTTAAGGGTTTGGTCAAGGTTAGGGTTAGATTATAGTTAAGGTCAGGGTTAAGGTTATTATTAAGGTTCTAGTTAGGTTAAGGTTAAGGTTAAGATTATGTTAAGGTTAAATTTAGGTTAAGGTTAAGGTTAAGGTTAGGTTAAGGTTAGGGTTATGGTTAAGGTTAAGGTTAATGTTTAGATTAAGGTTAAGGGATTGGATAAGGTTAGGGTTAGGTTTTAGTTAAGGTTAGGTTAAGGTTAAGGTTAAGGTTAAGGGGGTAAGGTTAAGGTTAAGGTTATGGTTACGGATTTAGTTAGTTTAAGGTTAAGGTTAAGGTTTTGGTCAAGGTTATGGTTAGGTTATAGTTAAGGTCAAGGTTAAGGTTAAGGTTATAGTTATAGTTAGGTTAAGGTTAACTTTAAGGTTAGGATAAGGTTAAGATATGGTTAAGGTTAAGGGTTTGGTCAAGGTTAGTGTTAGGTTATAACTAAGGTTAAGGTTAAGGTTTGGTTAAGTTAAGGTTAAGGTCAAGGTTAAAGGTAAGGTTAAGGTTAGGTTAATATTAAGATTAGGTTAAGGGTATAACGAAGGTTAAAGTTATGTTAAGGGTAAAGTTAAGGTTAAGGTTAGGGTTTTGTAAAGGTTAATATTAGGTTATAGTTAAGGTTAAGGTTAAGGTTACGGGTTTAGTGAGGTTAATTTTAAGGGTAAGATTAACAATAAGGTTAAGGGTTTGGTCAAGGTTATGGTTAGGTCATAGTGAAGGTTAAGGTTAAGTTAAGGGTAAAGTCAAGGTTAAGGTTAGGTTAAGGTTAAAATTAAGGATAAGGCAAGGTTACGGGTCTTAACCTTAACCATCACTATAACCTAATGTGAACCTTAACCTTGACCTTAACCTTAACCTAACCTTAACCACAACCTTGACCTTAACCTTCACCCTTAACCTTAAAATAACCTTAACCTTAACCTTGACCTTAACCTTATCCTAACCTTAACCATAACCATAACCTTAACCTTAACCTTAACCTTAAACTAACCTTAACCTTGAATTTAACTATAACCTAACTCTAACCTTGACCAAACCCTTAACCTTAAACTTGACCTAACTAAACCTCTAACCTTAACCTTAACCTTTACCATTAACCCTAGCCTTACCCTTAACCTTAACCTTAACCTGAGGTTAAGATTATTGTTAAGGTTAAGGGTTTGGTCAAGGTTAGGGTTAGGTTATAGTTATGGTCAAGGTTAAGGTTAAGGTTAAGGTTATGGTTAAGGTTACGGTTAAGGATAGGTAAAGGTTAAAGTGAGGTTAAGGTTAGGTTAAGGTTAACCTTGACCTTGACCTTAACCTTAACCTTAATGTTACCCTTAACCTAACCTTAACCTTAACCTTAAACTTAACCTTGACCTTAACTATAACCTAACCCTAACCTTTACCAAACCCTTAACCTTAACTTTAACCTGACTAAACCCGTAACCTTAACCTTAACTTATCCTTAACCTTAACCTTAACCATAATCTTAACCTCAGGTTAAGGTTAAGGTTAAGGGTAAGGTTAAGGTCAAGGTCAAGGTTAAGATTAAGGTTAAGGTTATGGTTAAGGTTAAGGTTAAGGATAGGTAAAGGTTAAGGTGAGGTTAAGGTTAGGTTAAGGTTAAACTTGACCTTGACCTTAACCTTAACCTTAACGTTACCCTTAACCTAACCTTAAACTTAACCTTAACCTTAACTTTAACCTTAACCTGGACCTTAACTATAACCTAATGCTAACCTTTACCAAACCCTTAACCTTAACCTTAACCTGACTAAACCCGTGACCTTAACCTTAACCTTAACCATAATCTTAACCTTAAGTTAAGGTTAAGGTTAAGGGTAAGGTTAGGGTTAAGGGTATGGTTAAGCTTAAGGTTAAGTTTAAGGGTAAGGGTGAAGGTGAAGATTAAGGGTAAGGTTAAGGTTGAGGTCAAGTTTAATGTTAGGTTAAGGTTAAGGATGAAGGTTAAAGTTAAGGTTAACGTTAAGGTTATGGGTTTAGTTGGGTTAAGGTTAAGTTTCAAGGTGTTGTTAAGGTTAGGTTATAGTTAAGGTTAAGGATAGGGTTAAAGTTAGGGGAAGGTTAAGGTTAAGGTTATAGTTAAGGTCAAGGTCAGGTTAAAGTTAAGGTTAAGGTTAGGTTAGGGTTAAGGGTTTGGTCAATATTAGGGTTTGGTTATAGTTAAGGTCAAGGTTAAGGTTCAGTTAAGGTTGAGGTCAAGGTCAAGGTTAGGTTGAGGTTAAGTAAATGTTATGGTTAGGGTAAGTTTAGGGTAAGGTTAGGTTAAGGGTAAAGTCAAGGTTAAGTTTAAGGTTAAGGTTAATTTTAAGGGTTTGGTCAAGGTTAGGGTTAGGTTATAGTTAAGATCAAGGTCAAGTTAATGTTAAGGTTAGGTTAAGGTTAAGGATTTGTTTAAGGTTACGGTTAGGTTATAGTTAAGGTCAAGGTTAAGGTTAGGTTAAGGTCAAGGTCAAGGTTAAGCTTAGGTTAAGGTTAAGTAAAGGTTATGATTAGGGTAAGGTTAGGGTAAGGTTAGGTTAAGGGTAAAGTCAAGGTTAAGGTTAAGGTTAAGGTTAATGTCAAGAGTTTGGTCAAGGTTAGGGTTAGGTTATAGTTAAGGTTAGCTTAACCTTATCTTACCCTTAACCTAACCTTAACCTTAACTATAACCTGTAACCTTAACCTAACCTTGACCTTATCTTAACCTTAACCTTAACCTTGACTTTGACCTTGACCTTAACCTTACCCTTATCCTTATCTTAACCTTAGCCTAACCTGAATCTTAACTTTACCCTTAACCTTACGTTAACCATAACCTTAACCTAACATTAACCTTAACCTTATCCTTAACCTTATCTTAACCTTACCTTAACAAGAACCTTAAGGTTAAGGTTATAGTTGAGGTTAAGGTTAGGTTGAGGGTACTATAAGGTTAAAGTTAAGGTCAAGGTTAAGGTTAGGTTACGGGTAATATAAGGTTAAAGTTAAGGTCAAGGTTAAGGTTAGGTTAAGGTTAAGTTTAGGTTAAGTAAATATTAAGATAAGGTTAAGGTAAGGTTAAGGTTAAGGTTATGGTAAATGTTCAGGTTAAGATTAAGGTTAGGGTAAAGATAAGGGTAAAAGTAAGGTTAAGGTTAAGGGTAAGGGTAAGGTTATGTTAAGGGTCTGGTTAGGGTAAGGTTAGGATTAGGTTATAGTTAAGGTTACGAGTTTAGTCAAGTTAAGGTTAAGGTTAAGGGTAAAGTAAAGGTTAAGGTTAGGTTAATGTTAAGGTTAGGGTTAAGGTTCAGGTTAAGGCTAAGGTTAAGGTTAAGGGAAGGTTAAGGTTAAGTTAGGTTAACGTAAGGTTAAGGTTACGATTAGGTTAAGGTTAAGGTTATATTAAGTTAAGGTTAAAGTTAAGGTTAAGGTTAGGTTAAGGGTAAAGTTAAGGTTAAGGTTACCGTTAAGGTTAAGGTTAGGTTATAGTTAGGTTATGTTAAGAATAAAGTTAAGGTTAAGGATAAGGTTATGTTTAAGTTTAGGGTAAGGTTAAAGGTTAAGGTTAAGGTTACAGGTTTAGTCAGGTTAAAGTTAAAGTTACAGGTTTTGTCAAGTTAAGGTTAAGGTTAAGGTTAAGGTTAGGTAAAGGTTAAGGTTATGGGAAGGTTAAGGGTAAAGTCAAGGTTAAGGTTACGCTAAAGGTAAAGTCAATGTTAATGTTAGGGTTAGGTTATAGTTAAGTTCAAGGTTAAAGTTAGGTTAAGGTTAAGGTTAACCTTAACCTTAACCTTAAATTTACCCTTAACGTATCATTAACCTAACCTTAACCAGAACCTTAACCTGACTAAACCCATAACCTTAACCTTACCCTAACCATAAACTTGACCTTAACTATAACCTAACCTTAACCTTGACCAAACCTTTACCTTAACCTTAACTTAACGTTAACCTTAACCTTAACCTTCCCATAACCTTAACCTTAACCTTAACTATAACCTAACCTTAACCTTGACCTTAACTATAACCTAACCCTAACCTTGACCAAACCCTTAACATTAACCTTAAGGTTATAGTTAAGATAAGGTTAGTGTTATGTTATAGTTAAGGTTAATTTTAGGTTAATTTAAGGTTAAGGTTATGGTTATGGTTAAGGGTAAAGTCAAGGTTAAGGTAAAGTTAATGTTAAGGTTAGGTTAGGGTTAAGATAAGGTTAAGGTTAAGGTTAAGGTTACATTAAGGGTAAGGTCAAGGTTAAGGTTAAGGTTAGGTAAAGGTTAAGGTTAGGGTTAGGTTATAGTTAAGGTTAAGGCTAAGGGTAAGGTTAAGGTTAAGATTATGGTTAAGGTTTGGTCTAGGTTAGGGTTAGGTTATAGTTAAGGTCAAGGTTAAGGTTAGGTTATGGGTAAAGTCAAGGTTAAGGGTAAGGTTAAGGGTAAATTCAAGGTTAAGTTTAAGGGTAAGGTTAAGGTTAAGGTTAGGGTAAGGTTAAGGTTAAGGTAAAGGTTAAGGGTAAAGTTAAGGTTAAGGTTACGCTTAAGGGTAAGCTTAAGATTAAGGTTATGGTTAATGTTAGGTTAAGGTTTAGGTTAAAGTTAAGCTTAGGGTTAAGGTTAGGGGAAGGTTAAGGTTAAAATTAAGGTTAAGGTTAAGGTTAAGGTTAAGGCTAAGGGTTTGGTCAAGGTTAGGGTTAAGATTAAGGTTAAGGTTAAGGTTAACTATAGCCTAAAACTAACCTTGACCAAACTCTTAAAATTAACCTTAACCATAAACTTAACCTTAACCTTAACCTGACTAAACCCTTAACCTTGAATTAACCCTTAACCTTAACCTAACCTTAACCTTAACCTTAACTTTAACCTTAACCTAAACCTAACCGTAACCTTAACCATACCCTTAACCTTAACCTTAACATGACTAAACCTGTAACCTTAACCTTAACCTAATATTAACCTTAAATTTACCTTAACCTATCCTTAACCCCTTAACCTTAACCTTAACCTTCCCATAACCATAACCTTAACCTAACCTAAAATTTAGAGTTATAGTTAAGGTTAAGGGTAATATCAAGGTTAAGGTTAAGGTTATATTTATGGGAAGCTTAAGGTTAAGGTTAAGGTTAGGTTAAGGGTAAACTTAAGCTTAAGGTTAAGATTTGGTCAAGTTTAAGGTTAGGTTATAGTTAAGGTTAAGATAAGGTTAATGCTAGGTTAAGGTTAAGGTTAAGGTTAGGGTTAGGTAATAGTTAAGGTTAAGTTTAAGGTAAGATTAAGGTTAAGGTTAAGGTCAAGGTAAAGGGTATGGTTAAGGTTAGGTGAAGGTTAAGGTTATGGGAAGGTTAAGGTTAAGGTTATGGTTAAGGGTAAGGTTAGGCTCAGGTTATAGTTAAGGTCAAGGTTATGGTTAAGGTTAGGTTATGGTTAAGGCTAAGGTTAAGGTTAAGGTTAGGTTAGGGGTTAAGATTAAGGTTTAGGTTAAGGTTAAGGTTAAGGTTGTGTTAAGGGTAAAGTAAACGTTAAGGCTAGGTTAAGGTTAAGATAAGGTTAATGTTAAGGCTAAGGTTAAGGTTAAGTTAAGGGTAAAGTTAAGGTTAAGGTTAAGGTTAGGTTAAGGTTAAGGTTTAGGTTAAGGTCAGGTTAAGGGTTTGGTCAAGGTCAGGGTTAAGGCTAGGTTAAGAGTAAAGTTAAGGTTATGGGTAAAGTTAAGGTTAAGGTTAGGGTAAACTTAACCTTAACCTTAACTTTACCCTAAACCTTAACTTTGCCCTTAACCTAACCTTACCGTTAATCTTAACCTGACTAAACCCATAACCGACTTTACCCTTAACCTTAACCATAACCTTAGCCTAACCATAACCTTAACCTTAACCTTCCCATAACCTTAAGCTTCCCATAACTTCAAACTTAACCTTAACCAAAACCTAACCTTAACCTTGAATTTACCCATAAACTTAAGCTTAACCTGGCTAAACTCGTAACCTTAACCTTAACCTTCATCCTTAACTTTAACCTTACCCTTAACCTTAACCTTAACCTTAACCTTGATTAGGGTTAGGTTAAGGTTAAGGTTAAGGTTAGGTTAAGGGTTTGTCTAAGGTCAAGGTTAAGGTTAGGCTAAGGGTAAGGTTAAAGTTATGGTTAAAGTTAAGGTTAAGGTCAGGGTAAGGTTGGGGTAAGGTTAAGGTTAAGGTCAAGGTTAAGGGTAAAGTTAAGGTTAGGGTTAAGGTTAAGATTAGGTTAACGCTAAGGTTAAGGGTAAGGTTAAGGTTAAGCATAAAGTCAAGGTTAAGGTTACGTTAAGATTAAAGTCAAGGTTAAGTTTAGGGTTCTATTATTTTTAAGGTCAAGGTTAAGGTTAGGTTAAGGTTAGGGTTAAGGTTAAATTAAGGTTAAGGGTAAAGTCAAGGGTAAGGTTAAAGTAAAGGTTAAGGTTAAGTTAAGGGTAAGGTTAGGGTTAAAGTAAAGTTAGCGTTAAGGGTTAGGTTATACTTAAGGTCAAGGTTAATTTTATGGTTATGGTAAGGTTAAGATAAGGTTAAGAGCAAGGTTAGGTTAAGGTTATGGTTAAGGTAAGGTTAAGGGGAAAGTTAAGGTTAATGTTAGGTTAAGGTTAAGATAAGGGTAAGGGTAAGGTTAAGGTCAAGGGTAAGTTTAAGGTAAGGGTAAGGTTAACCTTAACCTAACCTTAACCTAACCTTGACCTTAACTATAACCTTAACCCTAAAATTAATCTTCACCCTTAACCTTAACTTTACCCTGAAGGTTAAGATAAGAATAAGGTTAAGGTTAAGGTTAAGATTAAGGTTAAGGTTAAGGTTAAGAGAAGGTTAAGGTTAAGGTTAAGGTTAGGTTGAGGATAGGTTAAGTCAAGGTTAAGGTTAGGTTAAGGTTAAGATAAGGTTAAGGTTAGGTTAATTCAAGGTTAAGGTTAAGGTTAGCTTAAGGTTATCTTAAGTCAAGGTTAAGGTTAGGTTAAGGTTAAGATAAGGTTAAGGTTATGTTAATTCAAGGTTAAGGTTAGGTCAAGGTTAAGATAAGGTGAAGTTTAAGGTTAAGGGTAAAGTTAAGGTTAAGCGTAAAGTTAAGGTTAAGGTTAAGGTTAGTGTTAAGGCTAAGGTTAAGTTTAAGGTTAAGGTTAGGGTTAAAGTTAAGGTTAGGGTTAAGGTTAAGTTTAAGGTTAAGGTTAGGGTTAAAGTTAAGGTTAATGTTACTGTTAGGGTTAGGTTAAGGTTAATGTTAAGGGTTTGGGCAAGGTTAGGGTTAGGTTGTAGTTAAGGTCAAGGTTAAGGTTAAGGGTAAGGTTATAGTAGGTTAAGATAAGTTTAAGGTTAAGGGTTTGGTCAAGGTTAGGGTTAGGTTATAGTTAAGGTTAAGGTTAAGGTTAGGTTAATTTAAGGTTAAGGTCAAGGTTAAGTGTAAGGTTAAGGTTAGGTTAAGGTTAAGATTAGGTTAAGGGTAAAGTTAAGGTTAAGGTTAAGGGTAAGGTTAGGGTAAGGTTAGGGTGATGGTTAGGTTAAGGGTAAGGTTATATGTTAAGGGTTAAGGTTAAGGTTAAGGTTACATGTTTAGTCAGGTTAAGGTTAAGGTTAAGGGTAAGGTCAAGATTATGGTTAAGGTTAAGGTTAAGGTTAGGGTTAGGTTATAGTTAAGGTTAAGGTTAAGGTTAAGGTTAGGTTAGGTTATAGTTAAGGTCAAGGTTAAGGTTAAGGTTAAGTTAAAGTTAAGGTTAAGGTTAGGGTAAGTTTATGGAAAGGTTTAGGTTAAGTTTAAGGTTAAGGTTAAGGTTATGGGAAGGTTAAGGTTAAATTTTTGTTAAGGTAATGTTAACGTTAAGTTTAAGGTTAAGGGTAAGGATAAGGTTAAGGTTATAGTTAATGTTAAGGGTAAGGTTAAGGGTATAGTTAATGTTAAGGGTAAGGTTAAGGTTAAGGTTAGGTTAATGGTAAGGGTAAGTTTAAGGGTAAGGGTAAGGTTAAGGTTAAGGTTAAGGTTAGGTTAAGGCCAAGGTTAAGGTTAGGGTTGTGGTTAAGGTTAAGTTAAGTTTAGGTTAAGGTTTGGTCAAGGTTAGGGTAAGGTTAAAGTTAGGTTAAGGTTATGGTTAAGGTTATGGTTAAGGTTAAGGTTAAGGTTAATGTTAAGAGTTTGGTCAAGGTTAGGGTTAGGTTAAGGTTAAGGTTAAGGCTAGGTTAAGGGTAAAGTCAAGGTTAAGGTGGTGGTTATGGGCACGTTGAGGTTAAGGTTAAGGGGTTAAGGTTAGGTTAAGGTAAAGTCAAGGTTAAGGTTAGGTTAAGGTTAAGGTTAAGGTTTTGGTTATGGGTTTAGTCAAGGTTAGGGTTAGGTTATAGTTAAGGTCAAGGTAAGATAAGGTAAGGTTATAGGTTTAGTCACGATAAGGTTAAGGGTTTAGTTAAGGTTAAGGTTAAGGTTAAAGCTAAGGGTGAAGTCAAGGTTAAGGTGAAGGTTAGGTTAAGGTCAAGGTTAAGGTAAGGTTAAGGTTAAGGTTAATTTTAAGGTTATGTTAAGGTTAAGGGTACGAGTTTAGTAAGGTTAAGGTTACATTAAGGTTAAACTCAATGTTAAGGTTAAGTTAAGGGTAAGGTTAAGGTTAGGTTAAGGTTAAGGTTAAGGGTTTGGGAAGGTTAAGGGTAAGGTTAAGGTTAAGATAAGGTTAAGGGTAAGGTTAGGTTAAAGGTTTAGGTTAAATTAAGGTTAAGGTCAAGGTTAAGAGTAAGGTTAAGGTTCAGGTTAAGGTTAAGGTTAATGGTTTGGTTAAGGTTAAGGGTAAGGTTAAGGTTAAGGTTAAGGTTAAGGTAAGGTTAAGGTTAAGGTTACAGTCATGGTCAGGTTATAGTTGAGGTCAAGGTTAAGGTTAGGTTATAGTGAAGGTTAAGGTTAAGCGTGGGGGTTAAGGTTAAGGTTAAGGTTAAGGTTGGGTTAAGGGTTTGGTCAAGGTAGGGGTTAGGGTAAGGTTAGGGTTAGGTTATAGTTAAGTTTAAGGTTAAGGATAAATTTATGTTTAAGGTTAAGGTTAAATTTATGTTTAAGGTTAAGGTTAAGGATAAGGGTAAAGTCAAGATTAAGGTGAAGGTTAGGTTAAGGTCAAGGTTAAGGTTAATTTAAGGTTAAGGATATGGTTATGGTTAATGTTAAGGTTATGTTAAGGTTAAGGGTGTCGGTTTAGTAAGGTTAAGGTTACGTTACGGGTAAAGTCAAGGTTAAGGTTAAATTAAGGGTAAGGTTAAGGTTAGATTAATGTTAGGTTAAGGTTAAGGTTAAGGGTTTGGGAAGGTTAAGGTTTAGGTTAAGGTTAAGATAAGGTTAAGGGTAAGGTTAAGTTTAAGGTTAAGGTCAAGGTTAAGGGTAAGGTTAAGGTTAAGGTTAATGGTTTGGTTAAGGTTAAGGGTAAGGTTAAGGTTAAGGTCATGGTTAGGTTATAGTTAAGGTCAAGGTTAAGGTTGGGTTAAAGTGAAGGTTAAGGTTAGGTTAAGTGTTAGGTTAAGTGTTTGGTTAAGGTAAGGGTTAGTGTAAGGTTAGGGTTAGGTTATAGTTAAGTTTAAGGTTAAGGTTAAGGATAAAGTTATGGTTAAGGTTAAAGTTAAGGTTATGGTTAAGGTTAAGTTAAGGTTAAGGTTAAGGTTTGGTCAAGGTTAGGGTTAGGTTATAGTTAAGGTCAAGGTTAAGGTTAGGTTAAGGCTAAGGTTATGGGTTTAGTCAGGTTAGGGTTAAGGTTATGGTTAAGGTTAGGTTAAGCGTAAATTCAAGGTTAAGGTTATGGTCATGGAAAGCTTAAGGTTAAGGTTAAGGGGTTAAGTTTAGGTTAAGCTAAGGTGAAGGTTAATGTTAGGTTAAGGTTAATATTAGGTTAAGGGTAAAGTTAAGGTTAAGGTTAAGGTTTGGTAAAGGTTAGGGTTTGTTGTGGGGGTAAATCCCCTCTGCAGATAGAGGCAATCCCACTAGCCTAGAGTGGGTCTAGCAACAATAAAAACATGCAAAGCTATTGATTCCTAGTTACAAAAGATAAAATCGCGATAGACCGCTTACCGTGATTCCTTCGCTGCTGTTGTTGAAGAATAAGTGGCGCTTCCGTTCCTATTTGGACAGGTCATGATCCATGAGCTTGTCACATCCAGACACTTGTACACATGCAAAGAAGAGAGACAACATGCAACGCAATATTTCACACTTTATAACTATCGATCAGTCAGAGAGGAACAAATGAAATTCCATTATATAATGGACAAACACAATCATGGAACCAATAGCAGAGTCATGTGTATTAAGATATGAGAGAATTATTACAACCGATGCTCTGACGTCATGATCTTCCTTCGACAGGGCTCCAGCAGGACGTGTCTCACAAAGCTTGTCAAGGATTTGACACAACTCTTTCTCTCATAGGGTTCTCCTTAGCTCTACTCTTGATCGTCACTCAGCTATAATTTCCTTTCCAAAATTTTAGCTAGCTATAAAATGGAGAGGGCAGGCTTTTATATAGGGAGAATGAGAGATTAGGCTCCATATAATCATGGGGGACAGTCCTATCTCATAGGAAGGTTCCATGAGAGGTGGAAAACCACTTCCTAAATAGGGAGATCCGGAGGCAAACAACCCAACCTCATTTTGATGATCCGTTCTGAAGTTGTTAGAATCAAACTTCCACCTTCTATTGTTAAAAAAAATTCCTTAATAGGCTTGGCGGGGGTGAAACACAGGGACAAAGTGCCAGATGTCGCACCCAATAGTGTGCATTTTCCCCATTGGCACAAGGGATGAACTGGCTACCCATGCCAATGCCAAAACATGGGTTTTTAGGGTTTTTAAAAGGAAATGTTCTTGAGGATAATTCTTACCCTTATGCAGAAGGATGCCATCAAGGTGTTTTCAGGACATTTTACTATTCACAGGTCACGGGAATAGTCCTCCAATGTATGGGATAAGGAATTTCAGGGACGATGACAAAGTGTTGTGTAACATATGCCCCCTAAAGCATGAGGTCCGAGAGAGAGGTAGGGGTGAAATGCTTTATGAGAACGCGTTCAACTGAAAACACTGTCGTCGGAAGACCTGCAAATACAAATAAAACTAATATCTCTGATACATGATATGTGGTATGGGTGCTTCCATCCATAAAAAGTACTGACACAATGAGATGCAAGGTATGGACGCAGCCATCCAGCGAATAAGGATCAACAAGTAGACTCAGGTATGATCACATCCATCCAATAAAAATATTCATGTAGTAATCCACAAAGAACCCACAAGATGGAATTTTATCAGAAAAAATCCACGGTCTTGCACTCCATCTCGACCCGAATAGAGTACAAGTTCGAGCATGTGAATATGTGAGCTGAAGGTTAACATGCTAGAGCATCATCTGGTTACCGGCCAATAATGAAAGTCGTTAACAGACGCGAGAGGAACCACCAATAATGATGATGGCTCTCAAGGTACAAGAGGTACAATCCATGGAATTTGAACAGTGAGATGGGGTTGAACACCTGCAGAATCATCCGATCAAAGGCCAATAATGAAAACCTTGCGTTGAATTTTAATAACCTGCCATTCAAGCATGCAAGCTCTAAGGCACCTGAAGGGAGTCTCTAGATCAAATTCTCAGATAATGAGCTGAAGTCGATAGGAAGTGACCTTGATTGAAGGTGGGCCATAATGTTTCCCACATCATCGACATGAGACATAGGGATATAAATTTTGTGAATCAAGATGAACAGAGAATCATAGGGAGGTTGAAAACTGCAGAGGTCAACTTCTCTTGAACATATCGGAAGCACGACATTAGATTTGGAAGTATTTGACATCAAGGGATCTGAGGTCATGGTGACGTGGAAAATAGCAGATGAGTGGTCAAAAGAGATTACCCAAACCCATGAAGGAAAGCAGACAACGAGATGAGATACCCCCAAACCGACATGAATGTAGACAAGTGCCATGTTCAAGAGCAACATACTGCCGACACGACTATAATACTGGTTCCATTTTCCCCCACCATTTTTGGCGAGTAACTCTTTATTTTTACACAAGCTTGAAGAGGATAGCATATGCTTGTCATATAAGTTTTTCCTTCGGAAAAATCCAACCTAGTACATTTTACGAGCCCTAGGAAGGAGGAACTCGGGTAATGTCATTACGACGGAGTCCGATGTCATTATTTTTTAAAGAGACTGAAAAAGGAAAAACTCAGCGTCTTCTCATGTTTAGAGAGTTTGAAAAGACAGCGGAAAAGAAAACTCCAGCAGTTCCTTTTCGTGAATAGTCCCTCGGATCCGAAAAGGTAGAAAACAATATCCGAGAGAACCTCTTAGTCGCGATTGGATAAGGTATTCCTTTTACGTAAATAATCTATCTCAGCCCGAAAAAGGGGTAAACGTATACTAGGTAGATGTCGTTTCATTACCATTTAACAAGTTCAAAATGACAAGAGTCTCAGAAATATTTTCAATTTTTGAGAGTTAGAAAAGAGCTGAAAGATGACTCCTCCTAGAGGAATGAGTGGTATTAAGGGTAGCTACTGGTTCCGGTAATGGTGTAACTGATCAGAACATGTAAAGGTCAAGAGGCTAGCTAACAAGACCACTCATTGCAACAGTTCCTCAGGAACGGGTAAAACAACCAAGTGAAGGCATATGATCAGCCGAGCAGATAGTGACGGTGGAATGAAAAAACCAAGGCTCATCTAGCAAAACAGGCTGATAAAATGGAAATCATGAGAGGTAAAATGGGAATGGTTTTATTTTTACACAAGCTTGAAATCAGGAAACTTTGCTTGAAATTTGTTTCATTTTTACACAAGTTTGAAACAAAGATAAATTATGCTTGAAACTAGTTTCATTTTTACACAAGCTTGAAATGGAAACAAACTATGTTTGCAAAGGTTTGCATGCCCCTAGCATGGTGACTCAATTAGAGGTACATGTCCCCCAAGCTTCAATCCATATGAACGGCAGATGGAGTGAAGGTTCAAATTATGAGATCAATAGAAAGACTCAATTGGGATTTTACAAGATCATATCAAAGACTCGAATTGAACAGGAAAGTGTTTCAATGTTTTAACGAGGTTGACATAGTAAAAGAACTATCCTCGAAATCTTGTTTCATTTTTTAGGGAGCTTGACACAAGGAAACGAACTGGGCTCCAAGGACCTTGTTTCATTTTTTAAGGAGATTGACACAAGAAAAATGAACTCTACTCCGACAGACCTCATCATAATGAAGAAGAAGTCATAGCTTCCAAGGATTTCTGCCCGATGGAAGGAAAACATCTTGGAAGTCTGGACCCAATGCCCCCAGCACACGATGTACAATGACACTACCACTAAATATGGGTACAGGACAGGTATCCACATAATTGACATGCAACAGTGATGACAAAACTGGTGGATAAAGACCCGACAGGGATGATGGTGGACTAGCTACCATATTAGGACCAAAGAACGCAAGCTAATCGATGGTCACACACCGACCTTGGTGCGGAAAACACATCACACGAAAGAGGGAGGAGACAAGCGCTCTCATGGCATAAGTATAATCGTGGCCCAAGTGTAAATTAAAGTCCAAGGGGCCAGGAACAACCATCACGTCCATATGGACGGTTTTCCCTCCCAAAGTAACAGGAAACTTCGGAAGGATCCCTAATGGTTGACTAGTTCCTCTATTAAACGACAACAGATTTTGCGTAACAGGCACAAGCGGTGGCGAATCAAAAGCTTGCCAAGTAGTTGATGATAAAATACTAACAGACGCACCTTCATCTATAATGGTGCTGGGTACAACCAGATGGGAGGCCTGTACCGTGATCTCAAAAGGAACATAAGAAGGAAGGCGATAACCTGCGAATTGACCCAAATCAAAGGAAGCGACCAAACTACTTGTAGGGGCTACCATCAAAATGAGATGGTATTCCCCTGGTGTTACAAGAGAAGAAGGAGCATCCTCCACTGCCTCCATCATGGAGGCAGAAGGAGTATCCTCTGGGACCCCCATCATGGGAGGCGGAGGAGTAGCTTCCAAAGGTACGGGGATGAGAGAATATTTCTCCAAGTCCGAGGAATCTGAAGAAACAAGAAGAACATGAGGGATGTGAGATCCACTATCAACGGAAAATACCTGGTGCACCGAAGATGGGTCCACCTCAACCGATCCCACCACCATTGGTTGGTTAGGGATGGATTCATGATGGTGAATTTCCAGGGGAGCGGGATCAAGCAAGGATGACTCTTGACTGATCACTGAATCAACTATTGAAGGACTCAAAGAAAGCTTTTTGTATCTAGCTGGAAGGCATGGTGCAGAAACAGTCGAGTTGTCCAAAAATCTCTTGGCTTCATCCATATACGGACAAAGGTGAATGGAATGATGCCCTTCACACAACTTACAGGGATTGGTGAGCTTACCCTGAATCTTAGGAGCTTTACCAGCACTAGCTGAAGACGTGCCCCCAACTTGACTCCCGGAAGCTAAAGGAAATGGCGGAGGACCATTGGACCATACTTCGAGCACCTTGGGAATGTCAGGGAAATCTCAAAAAATATGGTTTCCCTGGCATAACATGCAAGGGAACTTAGCTTTCCATGAAGGGTTGGAAGGTTCATCGAGAGCAGGTGTTTTAGAAGCAACAACTGTAGAATTAGCCTCTCGTTTATCTGACTTCTTCTTAGCCACCTGGGTACTAGAATCCAAAATTTCACCAGGTGAAGATGAGGATGAAGAAATAGGTGAAGAATGGGAGAGGTCCACCTTCGAATCAACATGGTGTTGCTCAGGTGGAAGAGTGGATGGTACAATCGCCAGAACACTTGAGACCATAGAGGTTGAAAACAACCAAACAGGCAACCCAACAGTTAAACCAGGGAGGGATAACCTGGCCATATAAGGAGAACCAATATTTCCTAAAGTAGGAAAAGGACTAGGAATCCCTTCAGAGGGGACTCCTTGATTGGAAAACTCCGAAAATGTTTCCATCGGAAACGACCTTGAAAAAAAACACTAAGGACAAAAATTCTAACCAGGAATATTTCGTGGGAGATTAATTTTTAAGACACTGAAACCAGACTCAGTTGTTTTATATTTTAAGAGTCAAGAAAAAAGAAAAAGGTGACTTTATCACTTTCAGGTTGGACACAAGTTTGAAAGGACAAGATCTCGATGATATTTTCAGTTAAAAGAGTCAGTAAAGATCAAAGTGACTGCTCTGGTAATCTAGGTAAATGGGTGTACCAAATATTCGTGAACTTCCATATACACCTTGGTAAAAATGAAAGAGAAATTTACCAAGGACTTAATGTATGTGCAAGTAATCTGTTTGAATGCTGTGTCTGGTGTATCACGGGCAAAAGGCAGCAGAATCGGATTCCTATGGATAAAGGATTTGCAACCTAATTGGGTCTCCCTTTATATACGCGACAGTATGGGGAGCACAAGTCCATACTAGCGTTTTTTGTAGCAAGATGGTGAACGATAGCTACTAGGCTTAAAGACGTCGGAACATGTCTCTACCTTAGACTACTAGATGTTCTGTTAAGTTTCAATGCTGCCTTAGGTTAATTCAATAAATTTTAAAGTTGATATTCAATTTATGTTTCGAATTCAAGGCCCTATCAAATGTTGGATCTTATAAAACCTCTAGATGCAAACTACATGCCACAAGATATCATTTTTTTCAATGAAGAGCTATCTATGGGAGATTTGAGAGCTTTCAAATGATAGCAAAATGAACACACAAAAACATCCACTACTATTTTCAATGCAAGCTAATGAAACTAGAAAACTTTTCTCTACAATTATACAATGCTAGTAATGTGAAAAAAATTTCAATTTTCACTATGCCAATCAAAATGAAAAAGATTTTGTTTTTGGTATTTTTTAATATATTAGAGAAAATGCACTAAATAGATGAAAAAATAATGAAAAAATCAATTTGAGAATGATAAAGAGAGAGCTGAAACAAAACAAATCCACTCAACTCAAACAAGCACAATCAAGACTCAAACCGATGATGAAATCCCTCAAAGAGAAGAAGAATCTCGAAAGATACTCAAACAAACCGTGTGATCTAGGCTTGGAGCAACATAAAGCGAAATTGAACAAAAGAGAGAAAAGTCACTCAATAAATGCAATGATTCAGTGGGATTCAGCAAGATGAATGAAAAGAAGAAAAAACAAATTTGACCGAGAAAGCAAAGACCCAAAACTCCCACAAGAGGTTCAGCACACTGAAGCACCTAGAAGCCCTAGGGCTAAAATAAAAAAATGACAGAAAAGGGAAAAAAATCGGAGCATAAGGGCTAAACATAGTAAAAAATGACTTCAAAGCACTCAAAAAATTAGAAAAAACAACCGAGGACCAAAACTCAAGCTCAAAGAGTCCAGGAACAGGTAAAGCCTAAAACCAAGTAAGGTTGGCGTGCCTGTCTGGTTATAATCTGCACCAAACAAGGGATGGTGCGGGTGCCTAACTAGCAACTAGCGCCAGTTGGCGTGACTGTCAGAGGTATAACTGTGCCAATCAATTTTACCCTAGAAATTTATGAAAATGGACAAATAAAGGCTAGATCTAGTCTTCTGGGGCTGAACAGGGGTTTAACACCAAGGAAGGTGAACCAAAAAAGCAGACTAATCAAATGAAAAGCCAAAAAACAACCCAATGGAGGAAGGACCAACTCCCACTGATCCCCAATGGAGTCGCCAAATTTTTGTGGAGGTAAATCCCCTCTGTGGATAGAGGAGATCCCACTAGCCCTAGAGTGGGTCTAGCAACAATCGAAACACACAAAGCTATTGATTCCTAGTTACAAAAGATAGAATCGTGATAGATCGCTTACCGTGATTCCTTCACTGCTGTTGTTGAAGACGAAGTGGCGCTTCCATTCCTAGTTGGACAGGTCACGATCCGTGAGCTTGTCGCATCCAGACACCTGTACACATGTAAAGAAGAGAGACAACATGCAACACAATATTTCACACTTTATAACTATCGATCAGTCAGAGAGGAATGAATGAAATTCCATTATATAATGGAAAAACACAATCATGGAACCAATAGCAGAGTCATGTATATTAAGATACGAGAGAATGATTACAACCGATGCTTTGATGTCATGATCTTCCTTCAACAAGGCTCTAGCGGGACGTGTCTCACAAAGCTCATCAGGGATTTGACAGAACTCTCTCTCTCACAGGGTTCTCCTTAGCTCTACTCTTGATCGCCACTCAACTATAATTTCCATCCCAAAAGTTCAGCTAGCTAGCAAATGGAGAGGGTAGGATTTTATAGAGGGAGAAGGAGAGGTTAGGCTCCCTATAATCATGGGGGAGAGTCCTATCTCTTAGGAAGGTTCCATGAGAGGTGGAAAACCACTTCCTAAAGAGGGATATCTGGAGGCAAACAACCCAACCTCATTTTGATGATCCATTATGAAGTTGTTAGAATCAAACTTCCAACTTCTATTGTTAAAAAACATTCCTTAATAGGCTTGGTGTGGGTGAAACATAGGGACAGAGTGCCAGCTAACGCACCCACTAGTGTGCATTTTCCCCATTGGCACGAGGGATGAAATGGCTACCCACGCCAATGCTAAAACATGGGTTTTTAGAGTTTTTCATAGGAAATGTTCTTGAGGAGAATTCTTGCCCTTATGCAAAGGGATGCCATCAAGGTGTTTTCAGGACATTTTACTGTTCACAGGTCATGGGAATAGTCCTCCAATGTACGGGACGAGGGATTGCAGGGACAGTGACAAAATGATGTGTAATAGGGTTAGGTTATAGTTAAGGTCAATGCTAAGGTTAATGTTAAGGGTTTGGTGAAGGTTAGGGTTAGGTTATAGTTAAGGTCAAGGTTAAGGTTAGGTTAAGGTTAAGGTTAGGGTTAGTTTATAGTTAAGTTCAAGGTTAGGTTAAGGGTAAGATAAGGTTAAAGTTAAGGTCAATGTTAAGGTTAGGTCAAGGTTAAGGTTAGGTTTAGGTTAAGGTTAAAGGTTTGGTCAACGTTAGGGTTAGGTTATAGTTAATGTCAAGGTTAATGTTATGTTAAGGGTAAAGTCAAGGTTAAGGTTAAGGTTAAGGGTTTGGTCAAGGTTAGGGTTATGTTTTAGGTTAAGGTCAAGGTTAAGGTTAGGTTATAGTGAAGATCAAGGTTAAGATAATGTTAAGTTTAAGGTTAATGTTACGATTAGGTTATATTTAAGGTCAAGGTTAGGTTAATGTTACGGGTCTTAACCTTAACCTTCACTATAACCGTAACTTAACATAACCTTAACCTTACCCTAACCTTTACTAACCTTACCCTTACCCTTAACCTTAACCTTGACCTTGAAATTAAGCTTACCCTTAACCTTATCTTAACCATAACCTAACCTTAACCTTAACTTTACCCTTAACCTTACCTTAACCTTAACCTTAACCTTACCCTTAACCTTGTCTTAACCTTACATTAGCCATAACCTTAAGGTTAAGGTTATAGTTAGGGTTAAGGTTAGGTTAAGGGTAATATAGGGTTAAAGTTAAGGTCATGGTTACGGTTAGCTTAAGTTTAAGGTTAAGCATTTGTTCAAGGTTATGGTTAGGTTATAGTTAAGTTTACGTTAAGGGTAAGGTTAAGGTTAAGGTTAAGGTTAGGGTAAAGGTTCAGGCTAAGGTTAGGGTTAAGGGTTTGTTCAAGGTTAGGGTTATGGTTTAGGTTAAGGTCTAGGTTATGGTTAGGCTATAGTGAAGGTTAATATTGTGTAACCAGCTCCAAAAATAGAAGAAAGAGATATCAACACCTTAGAAATGAGCCACTTCGATGGGGCAACCTCCAATAAATTACATAAATGAAAAATTCTTGGCTGATATAATTTACAAAACCTCCTTTCTATATATAGGAGTCCATGTGGCCATAATGTAATCCTAGTGGGCCAAAATGTAATCCTAGCTGACCTAAAAATAATAATTTAAAGGCACAATAATAACAAAATGGGGGTTACAAGGGTACAATAATAACAATAAAGGGGTTACACTAATACCAATAAGGGAATATACTGGTAATATAGGGACCTAACATGCCCCTCTCCTTCAAAAAAGTGTTGTCCTCAACGCTTGAGTAGCTCTGGGTGCTTTTGTGTAAACTTCTCATCCTCCCATGTAGAATCTTCAGTGGGTAAGTTCTTCCACTTGATGAGATACTCTGAAATTGATCGATTCCATAGCTGTTGAGTTCTTGTTCTCGTGACTGCTTCAGGTTCCAATATGACTTTTCCTTCCTCATCAAGTTCTGGCAATATTGTTTGAACTGGAAGATTTTCACCTATAACCTTTTTTAAGCATGAAACATGGAAAACTGGATGCACTCGCGAAGAAGCAGGAAGCTCCAATTTGTATGCCATAGTACCAATCTTTTGCAACACCTTGTAAGGACCATAGTACTTTGGCGATAATTTATTATCCTTCATAGCTTGCTTGAGGGACATTTTTTTATATGGTTGTAGCCGTAAAAATACCCAATCTCCTACATGAAAACTTCTCTCGCTACGATGTTGATTTGCCTATTGTTTCATTAGATTATGTGCCAAATTTAGGTTATCCTTTAAGAGTTGGAGAACTTCTTGCCGATGCTCGATGTGATCTTCCACTGCTTGAACCTTTGAATTTTCCCTTAAAGATGATGTGATAGATGGTGGATGATATCCATAAAGTGCCATAAATGGGGTCATCTTTGCTGCAGTACGGAAGGAAGTGTTATACCACCATTCATTGAGAGGTAACCACTTGACCCATTGTGCTTGTTTATCAGATACAAAACAATGAAGATGTCCTTCCAAAAATTTAGTTACTATCTCAGTTTGACCATCAGATCGAGGATGATAAGATGATCTATGAGCTAATTGAGTACCCAAACAAGAAAATAACTCCGTCCAAAAATTTCTAGTAAAAATGGGATCTCTGTCACTCACAATAACCCTTGGGCTTCCATGTAGATTTTGAATTCTGTCCATAAATGTAGTAGCAACTGTACTTGCTTTAAATGGATGAGATAATGCACAAAAGTGTGCATACTTGGTAAGTCTATCAACTACCACCATGATGACATTCTTTCCTTCGGACTTAGGTAAACCTATGATAAAATCCATTAAAATCTCCTCCCAACGTTGACTTGGAATGGATAAAGGTTGTAGAAGTCCCGGGGTCTTAATTGTTTCCACTTTATTCTGCTGGCAAACCAAACATTCCGCCACAAACTTTTGAATATCAGATTTAAGGCCATCCCAAAAAAAAATCTTTCTTCACCCTGTGGTAAGTTTTTAAAAATCCTGAGTGTCCTCCTAAAGGAGAAGTGTGCAATTCTAGAAGAATATTTTGTTTTAGTTGGGAATTCTTACAAATATATAAGCGATCTTTGTACCATAAGGAATCATTTTTCCAACTAAATGTATTATATGTACTAGGATCTTGCTGCAACTTTTGAATGAGTGCCCATAAATCTTTGTCATTCTTCCATTCATCTCTTGCTTCGGTTATCCAATCTAGTTGGATAATATAAATGGAACAAAGCAATGCTTCCACCTCTTCATTATTTATTGAGAGTGCATCTACAACAACATTAATCTTTATTTTTTTGTAGATTATTTCAAAGTCACAACCCAACATCTTTGTGACCCATTTTTGCTACTCTTCTGAAGATATTATTTGTTCCAAAAAAATTTTAAGACTATCATGGTCAATTTTTACCTTGAAGTGTCTTCCCATTAGGTAAGTTCTCCATTTCTTTAGTGCATGCAGTATTGCTAACATTTCCTTCTCATAAATAGGTTTCTGTAAATACTTTCCTTTGATTTGACGACTTTCAAAAGCAATGGGTCTTCCTTCGTGCATTAAAATAGCACCAATTCAATTTCCCGAGGCATCATATTCCACAATAAAGGTTTTTGTGAAGTCTGGCGTAGCTAAGACCGGTACTAGGCACATTGCCTCTTTAAGATGTTCAAAGGCCTTAGTTGCTTCAAGAGTCCATGAAAATGCATCCTTCTTCAATAATGTTATTAGAGGTGCTGCTATTCTCCCATAATTCTTAACAAACTTGCGATAATACCCTGTTAACCCAATAAATCCTCACAACTGCTTTATGGTTGTGGGGACTTTCCATTCCTTAATGGCTTTAATTATTTTAGGGTCTACTTTAACACCCTCGTGAGATACAATATGACCCAAATATTCCACCTCTTGTACTCCAAAGAAACATTTGGATATTTTTGCATATAATTGTTTCTCCTGCAATAGTTTGAGCACCCTGTCAACATGTTCAACATGATCCTTCCAAGACCCGCTATAGATTAGTATATCATCAAAAAATACCAGCACAAATTTTCTAAGGAAGGGTTTGAAAATGGAATTCATCAACCCTTGAAATGTAGAAGGTGCATTGGTAAGGCCAAAAGGCATGACCAAAAATTCATAATAACCCTCGTGAGTGTCGAAATGTTGTTTTCAGAATATCTTCAGTCTTCATTCTAATTTGATGATATCTTGAATAAAGATCCAACTTGGTAAAATAAATTGCTCCATGTAATTCATCCAATAATTCATCAATCATAAGAATGAGAAATTTATCTTTAATGGTGAGCTTATTGAGCTCCCTATAATCCGGACACATGTGCCATGATCCATCCTTCTTGTGTACCAATACTACAGGAGCAGAGAAAGAACTTTGACTAGGTTGAATTATACCCGCCTCTAACATTTCTGCAATCATACGTTCAATTTCGCTCTTTTGGAAGTAAGGATATATATAAGGCCGATGTTTGGAGGAACACTTCCCGGAATCAAATGAATAGCATGATCATGATCACGAATAGGTGGGAGTCCTTTGGGAGTTTCAAACACCTTGGAATGATTGTCCAAGACTTGTTGGAGATCTGCAGAAATAGATGATTTTGATGTCGGAACTTCTATTGAGCATAATTGTGGAATTACGCCTCATTGTTCTTTATTTAGAAGTTTTTTCATGACATTAGAGCTTATTATCCTTCCTGGCTTCCCTTCAATACCCCGTAATTCGACTTCCTTTCCTTCTGAAAAAAAATTCAAGAAAAGTTCTTGAAAATTAAAAGCTATCGTCCCCAAAGATTGTAACCATTGTACTCCTAGTACAACATCAGCACCTCCCATGGGAATGGAAAGCATTGGACTAGTCAATACATATTCCCCCATGGTTAGCTTGATATTATGGAATTTTCCAGAGCAATTTATAGTTCCTCCATTTGCCACCATCACTTGACATTCTGGTGCTGGGTATAGGAAACAATTTAATTCCTTGGCTACCTTACAATGAATAAAATTATGGGTGCTACCTGAATCAATCAACACTATTACCATTTTCTTCTTGATATGTCCTTCTATCTTGAGAGTTTGAGGAGTGGTAATTCCTGCCAGTGCATTACACGATATGGTCGGATTCATTTCTTCCTCTTCTAGGGCTGGTTCCTGGTGTATATCCTCTTCTTGTTAATTTTCTTCTTCCTCTTCACAATCTATGTAAAATAATTTCTTCTCAGCACACTTATGACCTTTAGTGTATTTGCTATCACAACTGTAGCAAAGCCCTTTTGCTCTTTTTTCTTCCAATTGTTGTGGTGTCAACCTTGTAGGTTGTGGAAATCTAGGCGTAGCAACACTTCTTTATAGAATTGAGTGGTAGGCTTCCTTGTCGCCATAATTTTACATTCAACTTTTCTTGCCAACCTGAATGCCTTCTCCAATGAATCAGGTTCCAAAACGCGAACTTCATGTTGGATGTTATCCTTTAAAGTGACTATGAAGAGATCAATCCTGTGTTCCTCTGGAATATCAGTTACCCTTATATTCAATTTTTGGAAGCCCTTAATGTGCTGCCCCACTAAACCCTTTTGTTTGAGATTTATCAATTGGCTAAAGAATGTGTTGCTCTTTGTATCCTCATAATGTGCTATCATTTCCTCCGTAAAAATTGACCGAGTGAAAATTTTTTTACGGGAGCAAAGCCATCGATACCATACAAATGCATTTTGTTCTAAATGTAAAGTTGCAATGCATACCTTTTGTTTGTTTTGCACATTATGGAGATCAAAATATTGCTCCACCTGTAGTATCCATGTTACAGGATCCTTTCCATCAAACTTCCTCATATCCATTTTTGGAATATGGTGGTTCTTCCCGCCAAAATTAGAGTTTATGAAATCACAATTAACATTTATTTTGTTCTCATCATGAGTTTCCTCTACTATCTTTTCACCATTAGGAAACATTTATTATATCAACTTTGTCAAACCTTCTATGTCTACTTTTAGATCATTCTTCATGGTTTCCATTTTAGATTCAATGCCAGCTTCCATGTCATCTATCTTAGATTCTGCTGTAGATCATATCTGCATATCCTTTTCTATTTTTATTTCGAATATAAAAAATACAAAAAAAATTAGAAAATAAAAAAATCATATGTTATAGTATAAAGTTTTTATACTATATCATAAAAGAAGCATTTCAAATCTCGCTGAATATTAACCTTATTGAAATATATGTTTTGATTTAAGCTTAAGCTCCGAGAAATTTCTTGAGCAGAAGCGGTGATCACAGAAAAGTGTTTTCGGATAAGTTATTGCGGGGGGAGAAGTAGCTCGTTGTTTATGAAATCCCGACTCCCCGTAGTTGACTAGTCAAATCTTAGATGAGCCGTGATCAACGACTTGGATTCATTACGGGGGCTGCCGGTCGAAGTTCGCTATCGTACTCCAGGACCCCCCGCAGTGATGTCATCTGGTGAGGTGGACGAAAGCTGTTCCTAACGGCTTTTTCACGTCATGTTGGCATTTATTACGGATTTTCAAAGCTGTTAAAAGGGTTCTTTATTCCCGTTTTCATCTATTCATGGTTGTTTTTACCTTTGAACCGTGTTCTTGCCACCTTTTCATTATCTGCTATCCCACGAATTGTTTCTATCCCCTGTCAGCCATGGCAAAGCGAGTCTCCCTATCTGGTATTTCAAACCTCAGTCCCCTCCTGGACAGTGAAAAAGACATCCACGACACCTTGTCCTCTGTTAATCATCCCTTATTTTGTCACCAAGTGACCCTCAATGCCGAAAAATCCCCAGTGTTTTCCGCCATGAGAACTTCCGGTGTTTTGGCAGCCTGTATCCCAAAAACCCACTTTTTTCCCGAATTCATATCATGGTTAGTCTCATCAATGTACCCTGGTAAATGTTTCGTCATGAATTCTCAGGGAGAAAATGTCCTGCAGGTATCAACAGAATTAATTCACCAAGCATTGTGCTTTCCAGAAGATAAGTCTCCGTTACAATTCTCCGAAGATTCATTGGTTCAGTATTTTGAAGACCTTTCAAATGAAGAGTTCAGTCGTTGTATGTCATTTTTGAAATCAAATCTAGAAAAAACTCACTTTGGAGGAGAAGATTTCAGTTTGGAGGCGTTCAACGTTCAGTATAGGCCAGTTCTTAGCTACATTACGGAGATTTTGGGGAAAGACGATGACCACAAAATTGATAAATCAGTCTTGGGGATGTTTTCACTGATGGTGAAACCAAGGGTGGTCCCTGACATTCCATATTTTTGGCAGGAAATAGTAAATTCCCAATTGATAGCTTTTCCTCTAACAGGTTTCTTCAGATTTCCATCATTGGTTGTTTACTTATTTTTGTATCAAAATGTCGAAGAGTTCATGAGTTTGGGTTTAAATATAGTTGATAGTAATAAAAATAAGCAATCAGTTTTATTCTGGACCGACATGATTAGAAAAGAAGAGAATGAAGCAGGGCTGTTTGAATTTGCTAATCATTTCATGTCTATTGCTTATAAAATTTTGAATGGAACTCTTCCTCCATGCTTTCTACCAAAAGCCCGGGAGTTCCTGCAGATAGGACCCAATTGCAGATTTGGGGATTGGTTTGTATTCGAAGAATACTCAGAGATAAGACTGTATGGAGTTAGCATTGAGCCCTATAGGCTCCCAACTTTCGTACCCATGCGACTTTTCGCCCCGGAATTCATAAGGCAAAGTCTTAATGTAGACCAAGTCCACTTTCTTCCCATGAAGAAAGGTTTGATGTACAAATTGCCTATGAGTGTGGGACCTTTTGTGGTCAACACGAGACAAGATTTTGATGAAGTCTCAAAAATGTTGGAAGGGACACAGTTGTTGTTGGGAGAAAAATGGCCTTATGATCTGCATGGAATAATTTCTCAGAAAAGGGTTGAGAACGGGTATGCTGCATTCTCCCATGTAAGCAAGCCTGATATAGAGAAGCTGGAAAATCTAGGTGAAACAAGTGCCTCAAAAACCAGCATTCAAACACCTGCCATTATGGAAAGGGCAAGCAAAAGAATTAGAGAAGATGTTATTGAAATAGATAATGAGGAACCCAGAGAAGAAAAGAGAACCAAACTAGCAGAAGATCATTCTCCCAATTCGCCTGGTTTTACCCTTCATATCAATGCAGAATCAAGTGTTCCCTCCTCTCCTAGAAGACATGAACTTTACTCAGAAAGGATGTCGGAAGTCAAGCAAGTATTCACGCAAATTGAAGAAAGAAATCAGAGAATAAGAGCCAATGTAGAAGCGCAAGCAGAACATCACACAGCTGCTGATCAGACCAGATTATTAACTGTAATGGATATTGAAAAATATCAATTTAGAATGGCTCTGTCACATCCAAAGGGAATGTCCCTTGGGTCTTCGAGCAACTTTAATGAGGTAAACATAATCATGGATGTTAAAAAGATCCCATTGTGGGACAAAATGAATCTTCACATGCAGACCAGGCAGTTGATTGTAAATGATTTGAGCAAGACTAATGCCATAGCAGTCGAGACTGAAAACGTGCCTGCAAATGTCATCAGACAATGAAAAATGGAAAAAGCTAATTCAAGGGCATTAACAACTCAAAACGAAGAGTTGAAGAAGATCATTATAAAAATTGGTGTGGATCCAAATGATAAAGATGCAATTCAAAAACTCATGAAAAGTGTAGAAGTAGAAATATCCTCACTAAGGAAAAAGTTAAAATTAATTAGCTACGAGCACTCGATGGCTGCGAAGTAGGCCGAGGTGGAAAAATAAAAAGGAGGAGTTACGTACGCAATTGTTACGAAAAGATGAAGAGTTGTTAAGAAGTATGAGCCAGTGCTATATCTGCGATCAAATTCAAAACCATACTTGCACTTTTGTTGTTCCTATAGGTGACGATTGATGCGGATCCTCAAACCCAAATTGTTCGGCTCGGCACGAAGCTGAAGATAGCCGAAGGTGATCTTAAGCGAGTTCGATTAGATTTCGGAAACAAACTACTAAGATGATGAGAGGATGGGAAAATAAAGCAAATGAAAATAAAGCAGTACAAAAAGGTGAGGATGAAATTAAGGAGCTCAAGGAAGAAGCTAAAAGGTAACATCTCACTTTTAAGAGCTAAAGATATTATTTGAGTGAAATTATATGCGAAATGAAGTCAAATTGGGATTCCTTAAGTATAATTGCTACGAAGAAACGCCTCATCTCGGACTATTGAAGAGGAGATATCATCAGAAAAACAAGCGGCTACATTAAAGAGCAAATTGGGCTAGGAGGTTTTTAAATTTTATCAATTCCAAAATAAGACGAAGAAGCTGAAGAAATTGATACAAGACGAGATACTTTTATGTTGAAGAAGTCAATAAAATGATAATTAAGAATGATCTACGAAAAGTTGCGAGAGAAAAAGGTTGCGAGAATTAAGGAGGAGTCGTAAAGAAGTTTGATATAACTTTTGATAAATTGAAAGTCCAGAACATGTTTGCCTTCATGCGAATGAGAGAAAGGGAAATATTTTGACATGGAAGTTTATGAAGATGCATTAACAACGGCAAAGAGCGGAAGCGGTCATGGAGACACGAAAAGACACAAGTTTTAAAGGGAGAGACGATGTTTAACTTTACGGAGGGCACTTCAATTTTCTATGGATGGTAAAGGCACTCTTCACGAAGGCTCACTCAAAATCGAGGCAGTTGCATTTAGATTGGAATACCTCGGCTACGGGAATGCTCCTACAACTCAAAGTGAACTTTGGAAAAAATGCAAAATCTTCTCCATTGACACGACAAAGAAGATTCCAAGGGATAAAATCTAAAAGTAGTTGTTGATTCTGTGACCACTTCGGGACCGATTGTTCCTTTATATTAAAATTTATAAAAATTCTCATTATGTCATTTTCTAGGATTATGCAAATGTAATAGGACTATTCTTGAGGCATGTACCTCCATAACGGAGTTAATAGTTTAGCGGTTAGAGGTTAGTTAGAAGTTAGATCGGTTCATTGCGGGAAAGCTACATTTTTGTGATAATGTATTCGAAGGACAATTGGAAGAAGGAGTGAGGTTCGAGTTTTGGACCTTGAAGCCTAATTTTGTATTGAAAAATATTGAATCAATGAAAAGTTTTGCAAGTTTCCTTCATTCTATCTATGTTGAATAGTTTTCCGATTTCATTCATTTCCATATCTGAATAAAATGAGCGATTTGAGGTACACGGGTCTCTTGATATACGTGTGCTCCCAAAGTTAAACATCCTTAATGGGCGCTCCTCTATTTTTAACTTTATTTTTGCTCACTTCTTCATGGTTTTATGATGGTAGATTACATTTTACGCGGCATATCAAATTGAAATCCTTTTCTTTTCTTTTTCTTCTATTCATTCACTTGACCTCGAAAGACATGGCATTAAAGGAACATGAGGTTTGATATTTGGAGATTGTATTATTAATATTTGAAGGTTTAATAAAAAGAGACAAATATACACTTTTTTGTGACATAATCTTTAATGTCTTGAGCACGGATTCCTTTACATAGCGAGAATTGTTTCTCAAGGAACAACATTAATTCGACGCCATTCTTGCAGGGAACGAAGATTTGAAGATTTTCCACAGGTTTTGTTTTATATTTCCTACGGTTGTTCGAGTGGAGGAAATAGTCTTATTTGTGTTTGTTTGAAAATAGCTACGGATCCCAAAGAAACCTCACACGAGGTCGGTTCCCTCTCGGCTAGTCATTCTGTTTTGTACGATCCACGAGAAGCTTGTTTCGAAGAAGGGCCGGAAACCAAAAATATTAGATACACCAAAACTACTGTCCACACCGAATGAGCGGTTCACACATTTTCTCATCGAGAAAGCTTCCCGAAACTCATTTTCTCGAAGAAGAATCATCACCATCACTGTTCGTTCAGAACCCACATTAGAAGAGCGATATTTGGAGTTTGTGTCTTTTCCCTTTACAAAAACTGTTTCATATGTTGCCGGCTCTTACGCAATCGTTCATATACGACTCCTATATCATTTGTTTCACCTCATTCATCTGTACCCTCTATTTGGTATTCATTTACCCAGCTCGAGGGCAGTTAACGGCGTAAACATGGCAAGCCCTTGCGGCCCATGCTTTCTTGATGAATAGATATGCACCATTAGAATTTCCCATGACACTTTAACGATATGCCTGATATCTAGGAGTTACTCCCTAGATTTCTTGGTGAAGATGAAATAAACTATGAGAACAACACTTTTCTCTTGTTTTTCACGTTTGCGAGAATTTAAATGTTGAACATCTAGACGTTGTAATGAGACTTTTGTTCGGTCTCTAAGTGGAAGGCAAGGAAATACGTTCAAAGGATTGCACAATGGTACCATTAATGATTGGGATACCATAGAAATCGTTTCAGAGAGATGGGGTGAAAAAAGGGACCATGGCTATTCTTTGACGAAATTCAATGCAATAAAGCGAAACTTTGATGAAAACATGAAAGATTTTGTGAAGAGATTTAATAAATTGTATAATAGTTTTCCTGGTGAAATGAAACCCCCTCTTATTGGAAGCGAGGGTTGTTTTTGGCAGTGCGTTTGAACTTGAATTCAGTTTCACATTGAGGAAAGGAGATCACCTACATTAGAAATAGTCAAGCGGTACTCAGGGAGATCGAAACTAATATACTGGCTATTTGGTAAAGTTCAAGATAAAGGAAAAAGCTAAAGAAGAAGCCCAGGCGCTCAAGACACGAGAATTGACGATATGACTAAGGTCATAAAAAGCTTGTCTAATAAATTGGTGAAATTGGAAAGAGATAGTAAGCATGCAAAGACGAGAACAAGGGGTTTTCAATCCTCAATTTAAAAAACGACCTCTAAGTTCTGCAAGAGAGAGAAGAAAGATCTAGATCGGGTGCAAGAACCTTTGTATATAGAGCAGCATCCCGTTCGGCGGATGATGAGGATGAGAGAGAGGATGATGCTCGAATTTACTGCTGTGTATATGGAGAAGACGATGAAACAAAGAAAGAAGATGAAGAAGAAGAAGTGGAAGAAAATGATCTTTCATTTGGAAGTCGAAGAGATGGATGATTATTGTAGGCAGGTTCACGGACTTTCGTACGATTTGAGTTGCATAAAAAGTACGATTTGAGTCGAAAAGCTAAGGACTCGAGACGATGAAGAAAAAGAATCGAGAAGCGACTGCTCCAATGGTGACTCATTTCGAAAGATCAAACTAAGAAAACGAGATGGGGAAAATCCCATGAACGAAGAAAAAGAAGAAAGCGACAAGCGAAGCTTCTCAAACAAAGATTCAGAATTCTATTTTGGAGAAAGTGGTTATTGTTTCTAATAAGCGCCATAAAAATATGTAAAGTAATTCACCAATTTATGGCCCCGAAAGGATGACCTCTCTTGTTTCATGCGCATGAAGATGCGGAATTCCTTCGAAGAATCTAAGAGGCGACTCCCTTCGACGGTGTACATAGACACATTCGAGATAATTTTATTGGAAGTGTTATTTTGATGGTGCATTTTCCAAAAGAAAGGCAACGGGAAAATTTGGTTTCATTTTTGTTTCTCTAGGAAGAGTAATCTTTTTTCCTTCAAGTGGAGTTTGAATCCACTAATAATGTTTGGAGTATGAAGCATTTAATCATTCGTTTGCATACAACTAAGCAAATGGGAATTCGGTCCCCCTTGAGCGCATTTGAGGATTCAAAATTAATTATAAGACGAGATCGAGAATTTATGTCAAACTAAACATCCCCGGAGTTAAGAGCATATCGGAATGAGGTACGGGATCTGATCGAAAATTACTTTGAAGACTTCAACTTACGATTTTTTTCAAGGGAAGAAAATAGAATGGATGATTCTTTGGCGGTTGCGGCAGTACATTCAAACCTGCGGTCAGTGAGACTAAGGTGAAATTGAAATGAGACATAGACCTTCAATTCTTGACAATGACAAGCAACGGAAGGTCTTTGAGGACGATGAACGAGATTAATAGGTTTTTTTTTGTTGATGGCTGAAGATTTTGAAGATCATCGGATTGATTTGAAGCTGATGAAGATGAATTGGTTGTTAAGACTCTTAAAAAGAAGATTGGTGGTGGAAATTATTCGATTGAAAGAAAATGTTTTGCCGAAGGCTTGGTGCCTCTCGAAAAATTTGTTTGGGTGCTAATGACGTTGCGATCAAGTCAAAATAAAACAGAAACCGGGACGAACGAGGTGGAAAATTTCAACTTGGGGACTCAATAGGAGCCTAAAATGATCAAGCATTCCAAAGGAATCCCAGAAGGACTACAAAGAAAAGGTACATATGTCTGTTTGAAAATTCAAAGATGTATTTTTCTTGGTCCTATGATTTGAAAACGTATGATAAGGGTATCATACGACGCAAATCCCAACGAAAGATGGAGTCAAGCGCATAAACGAAGCTCCCGAACACGTCAATCCATTATTGTTGGCTCCCGTTGAAAAGGAGGTGAGGAAATTCACTGAGGCCAAAATAATTGTTCCTAAGATATTGATTGGGTTTCCAATCTTGTACCCGATCCAGAAAGAAAAATGGAGAGATAAGACTATACGTAGATTAGGGAATTTGAACGGAGCTTCGTTGAAGGATAATTATCCTTTGCCGAAAATGGATTTTGTCTTACAAAACGTCACGAGGCTTATAGATTATCTATGGTGGATGGTTTTTCGGGGTAAGGTGGGGTTGCTATGGAGAAAGAAGATCAAGAAAAGCTGCTTTCACTACACCACAGGGAACATTCATATGTGAGATCTTTTAGTTGGCTTGATGAATGCGGGGGCCATGTTCCCGAGGGCGATGGATATCGCATTTGTGGGAGATGTGTTTGTGGTAGTTTATTTAGATGATACACCATTTTTTCGAGTTCGATGAAGAGCATCTACGGAATCTGCGAAAGCCTTCTGAAGTGTAGAAAGTTTGGATTATCGCTCAATCCTAAAAAGTCTTTGTTTTGCCACAGGAAGAAGGTAAGCTAACTGGGCCACATTGTTTCCAAACAAGGAGTGAAGATCAATCCGAGTAATGGTCGAAGAAATAAGTCAATTCTGTTGCCTGATAAGAAAGATATTGAAGATTTCTTGGAAAAATTAATTTTCTGAAAGATTAGTTCCCAATTACGAGAAATCGTCGAAGATAACGGACATGTTGAAAAAGATCTAGGAAGTGAGAATTAGGACAAAGAAACCGGAGAGTCTTTCCAAAGGATTAAAGAAGCTTTAAAAGTGCCTATTCTCATTGAGTCAGGATTATTTGAAGCCATTTCAAATTTTCTCGTTTGCATCTCCTTCAACGATAGGCCCCATTGTGTTATTACGGAGAAATGAAGAAAAGCATGAACAACTTTTGTATATTTTAGTAAGTTCTGCGAGATGCAGAATTAAAATACAATATATTGGAGAAACAAGTATACGCTTTGGTGAAAGCCTTCGAAATCTTTGAGAACTTATATCCTTCATTCTCAAATCCTTAGCATACGTTCCCAATTTAGGCCTTAAAGATGTCTTTTAGTATAGAGCGATGTGGAAGGTAAAAGGGGAAAATGATTCGATAAAATCAAGAATATGACTTGGATGTAAAACCAACAAATTGGTTAAAGTTGGGATTGGCCAAATTATTGATAGAGTCTAATTTCAGCTTGTTAGGAATCAATTTGTTATTTTGTAGAGGAAGTCGATGGAGAAATAGGTGATAATCAATCAAAGAAACTGACAATTAAGTATAAATTTCTCTTGCTCGGATTGGTATAAGGATATTGTCAAGTGTTGTGCTTTCTTTCTTGTCCCCCTTCGGTAAATAGAGCTAAATGCGACAGCTTTAAAACTTAAGGCTAAATGTATGTCATAATTGAAGAAAAATTATATTGGAAGGACCCTATTTTGGTGTGTTGTTATGTACGAGAGGAAGAAGACGATGATCGAAAGAATATCATGAATGCTTGTGCGGAGGTCATTACGAGTGGAAGAATGTTGCTCATAAAATATTCAAATCAGGTTTTTATTGGCCATTTGTGTTTCTTTGATGTTTATAAAACGATCGAAAGTTGTCGAGAAATGCCAATTATTTGCATAAAGAAAAAGCTAGCTCCATTACCTCTCCTGTTTTGTTGAAGAACCTTTTAGAAAATGGGGATTAGATTTCATTGGGGAAATTAATCCACCATCCGGTGGACAATTTAAGTGGTCTTCTTGCTACGGACTACTTTAAAAAAAGTGGGTGGAAAGGCAATCCCCACCGGGAAGGCAAATGATTTGGTTGTTATGAAATTTCTAGAGGAGAATATCTTTAGTAGATTTGGATGTCCGGTGAAAGATTGTGACGGATAATGCCCAAGTTTTCGACTCACTCGGTTATTAGTTTTTTCGGACTTAAAATGTGATATTTTCGTCCCCTTAGCTTATCATCCATAGGAAACGGATTGGCGAGAATCTTCAACGAAAACATTGGTAAAATTTTTGAAGAAGACAATCGGTGAAATCGGAGAAGAATTGGGATAAAAAGTTAGTTTTCTCTATGGGCAATGAGAATGACCCTTTGGGAGGTCTACGGCAAGTCTCCTTATGAAGCTAGTATACGGCACTCAAGATTTTTTCCCCAGGTTAGTGACTTTGTGATTTCTTTCCTCGAAGATGTTCGACGAACCGAATGCCATGATCGGGAAGAATGAACAATGTGATGGAGCTAAGTGACGTCAAGTTCGGGACAACTTGCTCACGTATCGGTAGAATATTAAGGCAATATTTGACGGGGAAAACGAAAATCATGTTTTAGAAGGGAGACTTAGTATTGAGGTGGGATACTAGGAAGGAAAGAGACAAAAGGTAAACACGTAAATTTGATCCCTTGTGGTATGGCCCATTCAAAATTAATGAAGTCAAGATAGAAAATACTTTCTCTTTGGAAAATCTTGAAGGAGAAGTATTAGATATGCCTATGAATAGGCAATATCTAAAGCATTATTTACGGCACTAAAGCCAGTTTCATCATCATTGTATATACTAGGTGTGATCATTGTACATTTTCCATCGACGATATGTGACTCCATGCCCGAAGTGAAAACGCTGATGCGGAGTTCTTAGTGTTTCATGGTAAAAACACTATCCCCCGGGTGGAGCCGGATGTTGTAGATCTTCATATCCTTTTCAATTTTTATTTCGAATATCAAAGCTAAAAAAATTAGAAAATCGAAAAATCATATGTTATAGTATAAAAGTTTTATACTATATCATAAAAAAAACACATTCAAAGCTCGCTCAATATTAACCTTATTGAAATATATGTTTTGATTTAAGCAAGCTCGACAATTTCTTGAGCGAAGTGGTGATCCTGAGAAAAAGTGTTTTCGGATAAGTTATTGCGGGGGAGAAGTAGCTCGTTGTTTATCAAATCCCGACCCCTCGTAGTTGACTAGTCAAATCTTGGGTGAGCCATGATTAACGGCTTGGATTCATTACGGGGGTCCGGTCGAATACGATATAATACTCCGGACCCCCGCGGTGATGTCCTACGGTGAGGTGGTTAGCGGTACATTTCTAACGACTTTTTCACGTCATGTTGGCATTTATTACGGATTTTCAAAGTACATTAAAGGGTTATTTATTCCGTTTTCATCTATTCATGGTTGTTTTTACCTTTGGTATTTCTTGCCACCTTTGCATTGTTTGCTATCCCACAATTTTTCTACCCCACTGTCGGCCATAGCGAGCGAGTCTCCCTATATACGGTATTTCAAACCTAAGTCCCCTCCACAGACTGACATCCCACTGACTTCCTTTTCTCATTAATCATCCCTTATTGTGTCACCAGTGACCCTCAATCTTGAAAATCCCGGTGTTTTCCTCCATGAGAAATTTGGGGTGTTTTGGCGGCTTTGTATCCCAAAAACCCTTTTTTCCCGAATTCATATCATGGTTAGTCTCATCGATATGTACACAGTAAATGTTTCGTCATGAATTCTCGGGGAGAAAATGTCCTACGGTATCGACACAATTAGTTTGCAAGCATTATACTCGGAAGATAAGTCTGCGTTACAATTCTCCAGAAGGTCGTTGGTTCGGTATTTTGAAGACCTTTAAAAGAAGGTTCGGTCGTTGTATGTCATTCTTGAAATCAAATCCAGAAAAAACTCAATTTGGAGGATAAGAGTTCAGTTTGGAGGTGCTCAATGTTCGGTATGGGCGAGTTCTTAAGTGCATTACGGAGATTTTGGGAAGACGATGACCACAAAATTGATAAATCGATCTTAGGGATATTTGCCGCAGGGGGGGGGGGGGGGGGGGGGGGGGGGGGGGGGGGGGGCAGGGATGTGAAATTCCGTCTTTTGGCGAGGAAATAGTAAATTCCAGGTCAGTAGCTTTTTCCTCACGGAGTTTCTTCATATTTCCGTCATTGGTTGTTTACTTATTTTTGTATCAAAATGTCTAGAAGTTCATGAGTTTGGGTTTAAATATAGTTGATAGTAATAAAAATAAGAAATCGAGTTTATTCTAGACCGACATGATTAGAAAAGAAGAGAATGAAGCGAAGAGTACATTTGAATTTGCTGATCATTTCATGTCTATTGCTTATAAAATTTTGAATAGAACTCTTCCTCCATGCTTTCCACCAAAAGCTCGGGGTCCCTACGGATAGGACCCGGTGCAGGATTTGGAGATTGGTTTATATTCGAAGAATATGGGAGAGATAATTTGTATGGGTTAGCATTGAGCCCTATAGGCTCCCAAATTTTGTACCCATGTGAATTTTCGCCACGGAATTCATAAGGCAAAGTCTTAATGTGAACCCGAGTTCACTTTCTTCCCATGAAGAAACGATTTGATGTATAGGTACTTTATGAGTGTGGGACCTTTTTTGGTTAACACGAGACAAGCTTTTGATGAAGTCTCAAAAATTTTGGAAGGGACAGGTTGTTGTTGGGAGAAAAATGGCCTTATGATCGCATGGAATAATTTCTCGGAAAGGGTTGAGAACGGGTGTCTTGCATTCTCCCATGTGAAGCCTAATATAGAGAAGGCTGACGAATCCGAGGTGAAACAAGTGCCTCAAAAACCGGAATTCAAACACCTTCCATTATGGAAAGGGAAAGCAAAGAAGTAGAGAAGATGTTATTGAAATAGATAATGAGGAACCCGGAGAAGAAAAGAAGACAAACAAGCGAGAAGATCGTTCTCCCCGATTCGCACAGTTTTGCCTTCGTATCGATGAAGAATCGAAGTGTTCTCTCCTCTCTAGAGAACAGCAATTTACTCGGGAAAAGGATGCCGACGATCAGAAAACAGTATTCACGCAAATTAGAAGAAATCGAAATAAGAGCCAATGTAGAAGCGCAAGCGAACATCACCACAGTGGCGATGGAACCGGTTATTCGAGCGCAATGGATATTTGAAAAAGATCAATTTGAAATGACTCTGTCATCCGAAAGAGATGTCCTTCGGTCTTGACAGCTTTAATGAGGTAAACATAATCATGGATGTTAAAAGATCCCATTGTGGGACAAAATGAATCTTCACATGCGGACCGGGCGGTTGATTGTAAATGATTTGAGCGAGACTAATGCCACGGCAATTCGAAATTTCGAAAACATGCTTGCAAAGGTCATCGAGACAATGCAAAATGGAAAAAGCTAATTCAAGGGCATTAACAACTCAAAACGAAGAGTTGAAGAAGATCATTATGAAAATTGGTGTGGATCCGGATGTTAAGGCTGTAATTAAAGAAGCTGTGAAAAGTGCGAAGTAAATATCCTCACTAAGGAAAAGTTAAAATTCACCGGCTACGAACACTCATTAGGCTAACGATGGTGAGGTGGAAAAAGAAAGGAGGAGTTACGGTAGAAATTTTACGAAAAGATGAAGAGTTGTCCAAAGTGGAGAAAACGTGCTATATCTCTGTGAGAATCAAATTCAAAACCATACTTGCACTTTTGTTGTTCCTATAGGCGGCATTGATGCGGATCCTCCAAACCCAAATTGTTCGATACGGCACGGAGGCGAAGATGACGAAGGTGATCTTAAGCGGGTTTAGTTAGATTTGAAACAACTGCGGATAGTGAGAGGATGGGAAAATAAACAAATGAAAATAGTGACGATTACAAAGGTGAGGATGAAATTAAGGAGCTCGAGGAGAAGCTAAAAGGTATCATATCACTTTTTAAGAGCTAAAGATATTATTTGAATTTGAAATTATATACGGGAAATGAAGTCAAATTTGAATTCCTTAAGTATAATTGCTATGAAGAAATGCCTCATCTCGAACTATGTGAAGAGGAGATATCATCTCGGAAAAACAACGCTCATTAAAAAGAGAAAATTGGGCTAGAGAGTTTTTAAATTTTATAAATTCCAAATCGGATGAAGAGCTAGAAGAAATTGAGATACAAGATAGACCCTTTTATCTTGAAGAAGTCAATAAAATGATAATTAAGAATGATCTACGAAAAGTTGCGAGAGAAAAGGTTACGAGAATTAAGGAGGCGGTAAAGAAGTTTGATATAACTTTTGATAAATTGATGCGAAACGATTTGCCTTCATGTTGGACGAGAAAAAGGGAAATATTTGACATGGAAGTTTGTGAAGATGCATTAACAACGGCAAGAGCGAAGCGAGATAGCAGAGACATGAAAAGACACAAGTTTTAAAGGGAGAGACGGTGTTTAACTTTTTACGAACGCACTTCAATTTGCTATGGATGGTAAAGGCACTCTTCACGAAGGGTCACTCACGATCGAGCGATTGTTAGATTGGAATACCTCGGCCCTGGAATGCTCCTACAACTCAAAGTGAACTTTGGAAAAAATGTAAAATATTCCCCATTGAGCACAGCTTAAGAAGATTCCAACGAATAAATCAAAAGTAGCTGGTAGTTGCGGCCACTTAGGACAGTTGTTCCTTTAGATTAAAAGTTCTAAAAATTCTCATTATGTCATTTCCTCGAGATTATGCAAATGTAATAGGACTTTTCTTGACATGTACCTCCATAACGGATTAATAGTTTCGGCAGTTAGAGTTAGTTAGAGAAGTTAGAATCGAGTTTCATTGCGGCCGCTTTTTTTGTGATAATGTATTTAAGGAAAATTGGAAGAAGGAGTGAGGTTAGAGTTTTGGACCTTGAAGCTTAATTTTATGTGAAAAATATTGAATCAATGAAAATTTTTGCAAGTTTCCTTCATTCTATCTATGTTTAATAATTTCTGATTTCATTTCGTTTCCATATCTATGAATAAAATAGAGTGATTTGAAGCTATGAGATCTCTTGATATGTTTGTGTATCTAAGAGTTAAGCATCTAATGGGCGCTCCTCTATTTTAACTTTATTGTTCTCCTTCTTCGGGGTTTTATGATGGTAGATTCTGTTTTTAATGACATATCAAATTGAAATCCTTTTCTTTCTTTTTCTTCTATTCATTCACTTGACATAAAGAGAACATGGCATTCTAGAACTTGTAGGGGTTTGATATTTTGGATATTATATTATTAATATTTGAAGGTTTAATAAACAGACAAATATACACTTGTTTGTGACATAATATTTAATGTCTTGAGCATGGATTCCTTTGCAATGAGGAATTGTTTCTCAAGGAACAACGAGATTCCATGTCTTTCTTTAAAACATCCATATTATTCTTCACACCATCCATCTTTGCTTCCATGCCTTTCTTCCAAACTTCCATTTCATTTTTTGTTGCTCTTTGCGAGAGCAAAATTTGGTGCACTTGCTCTTTTGTAATTTTGATAGATCATGTTGAAATTCTTTATCTTCGCAGGTCATAAATAGAGCCTTACGAGCTTAATGGGTGTTGAATTATTTTTATAGGGCATTTTTTGAACCCATCTTGATATCTATTCTGATATGCCCTGGAATCCAATTCAAATTGATTACTTTAACCAAAGACTTATGCAATTCGAAGAAAAAAAATACATACTCTTGCTTTGAGGCTCGATATTGAAATTGGATTATCTCTTGTGATTGCGTGATGCGGGGGCATCAAGGCATTTTTTTATTTTTTGTAAATATGTTAAAAGGGGGTGTGATAATTTGTAATATTTTATTAATTAATTTGAATAAAATAGGAGAAGGTGAGGATTTTTGTAAATATCTTTTTATTAATAAAAGGATATGAGGGAATTTAATTAGTTGAAGGATTTTAGGGATAAAGAGCTATCCTTTAGGGATGTTGAGAGATTTAGGTTCGTTGAGTGAATTGAAGGGATCGAGACTAATGATTTTTAAAATCGTATAAATAGAAGGGGTTTTGAAAGGAAAAGGGACATTAGAGATTGATGTGCAGAGTGTGGTATAGAGCTGGTTTTGAACAGCCAAGGCTGTAAGCCTCTGGCAATTGGTAAGGGCCAAGAACGTTGAATATTTGGCCAAGAAGATCAATTTGTAAGTATGTTAATTTTTTATGAAAGTGTGATTTTGAGTTATGTGTCTTAGCTGAGGGTTTATAGATGGAATTGAACATAAATCTCTGCAAGAGTGGTGATTGTAATTTTAAGGTTGAACCAGTCCTCTTAAATATAATCGATTGCAGTAAATGCTATTTACTGAGCACCTGAAGCCACAAGACATAAGTCTTGGGTAGAACTGTATTTGATTTATGTGAATATGTTTGGGTTTAAAGGTATCTCTGCACAATCGGCATGGAAATGGTTAATGGTTTATTCTGTAGTTTAATTGTCTGCAAGAGAGAGCGCCCAATCATGAGCTTATAAGAAATCAAGGTATGTTCGATTTAAAGAAATATGTTTTCAATAGACAGTTCGATGTGTTGACCTGTTATGGTAAACGCAGTAGTCCAATTGCAGAATTATCATTGAGAAAATGTGTGAAGCAGTAGTATGTAATGCATAACTAAATTCAATATATTTGGGTGAGGTGCCCTGCATATGAGTTGAGAGAATCGATATTTTGGACGTGATGTTTAATTGTTAACTGGTAAAATCGATTAAGTGTTTGAGCTGTAGTTTGTGATTGATGCAGAAGTTACTGACATCAATGTTATGAGGGCGTTGTAGCTGACAGTGAATGGATCGATTTAAAAGAAGATACAATCCAGAAATTGAAGCGTGGATCAGAAATTGAAGGAGTAGGTTATGGAGACGCTGTCCAGCGCTAGGACGGAGTATGATAGCGTTTTCTGGGTTTACAAATCTTGAAGGAGCGCTGAAGGAGATCTGTATAAAACTGGAATAGCTATCAAGAGAAAAACGCAGTGTGAGTTAGGTCATATGAATATTATAAAGACTCTCAGCGATGAAGACCGTGGTGATTTACAACCCATATTGCTGGTTTGGCATAAGCATTCGATTACCATGTTCAGCTGCGTTAGATGACGAAGACCGTAGTGATAAGATGCAGGCGTTGAATGGTATTTAGAAAGCGTATTGACCAGTGTTAAACCAGTGGACCAAAATGTCAGATACAGCGTATTGGGAAGGTAAACCTTTGACCGATATTTTTTACGTTATACACTGAATAGAAGAGTTGATTTGAATGTTGGATATTGCAGCAGTAAATAGTAAATTGTCGCTGTGGGAAAACTGACATATATATGTATAGACATTTGCTGGATCGGTTGATATAAAAATTTGGGTGTTAGCGGTGATGATCAGTGATATGAAACTATGAGTGATGCCATCGATACCTCATGATGCAGCTATTGCCATCAACATTTCAATCATGATTGTGTTTCTACTGTGCGCTGCATAACTCTTTAATTGAATTTAAATTGGTTCACACACTGTTTGGATACATTATGAACATGGCTGTATTGAGTTAAATGAATGTGAGTACAAAGTGTTTGGTGGGGCGTTTTGTTTTTGAACAGATTTGAAGTTTAAACATTAGGCTGCAAATACTTTTTGTTAAAGACATATATGCTTGTAATTCATGGTGATGGCGCATGCCATTGGAAAGGAATGATAATGGAGGTCTGAATTATAAGATTTGGGATTATAATGAGATGTATGAATTTGCCAGTGATTGAGTAATTTGATTTGTGTAAATGCTGAGAGCATTCTTATATGACAGAGTTTCAAAGATCCTGGGTATTGCAAGCTCCAGGCTTGCATCAATTTTGGTATCAGACCCTGGCTCTGTTAAAAAGAATGTTTGTTTTTTATGAATGAAGACAGAAGGTTTGTTGAACTAGAATGTATTTCTGAATGTGTGATGAATGATGAAGATCAGATTTTAAATCTACAATTGCAAGTGAAACAGAATGCAGGTAAAAGAGATCAGATTCTAATCTGAAAGTCAAGCAACCAGAGTACAGCTGGGAGAATGGAGAAGAACAATTAAGTTCTTAGAGGCAGGTAAAGCAGAATTAAGCAGAGATTGCAGAGACAGAAAGAATCCACAGTGATGTTGGGGAATGGAAATTCACTTGGATCGTGCAGGTATTGTGTTGTTGAATTTTGATTTGAGTTTTACTGACAAGAAATGGAATGAGAATTGATGATTGCAGCAAAGAAGAAACTCAGCAAGGAAGGAATTGTTGCTGAAAGCTAAAGTTTGCAGATAAAGTCGGAAGATTGGAAGAGAGAATCAGATTTTAAAATCTGATGGACAGTGGTTGAATATCGAGAAGATTTGCTGAAACAGATTTGCAGGAGTGGTGATATTCTGAAGGTAATTGAAGTGCAGGAGAATAGAAGGACAAGATCAGACGAGATCTTGGAGGTAAGATGATATGTTTTTGAAGAATAGAGTATTGTAGTCTTTGCATTGAAGTATTATTGCAACTCCCAAATGGCAATTGCTAACAGATAAAGGAAGCTGGTGAAAGTTTCTAAGTGAAAACATAAATGTGGCAGAACCTTGAGGAATTCCAATAGAGATTGGAAAAGGAGGACAGTTGTGTTCTCAGAACATGCAGATGAGTTGAAGCCAGGAAGAGCAAAGAGAAGTGCTCAAAGGAGGTTCCAGAGATAGAACCAATTGCTTGCCAAAAGACTGAGTGAGGAGAGCTTGGTGAGGTAAGTGGCGGCAGGACAGGACTTGCTGTTGAAGAGGCTTTAGTGCAACTCATAGTAAAGTGAGTGAGGGACTCATAGAAATGGAAAGGATGATGACTAGTGACAGTCGTAACAGAGGTTCTGAAATAAACCACAGTAGAGGACAAAAGGAGAAGGGTGCCAAGGAAATTGGCATACAGAGACAGTTAAGCAAAGAGGAATATGAAAGGGAGAAGGCTGAGATAGCAGTTCAGCTTGAGGTGTTAATGGAGATGTTGCAAAGAAATGAGGAAGACCAGAAGCATGGTTATGTCATAAGGAAGAAGGTGAAGTGGCAAGGGCTACAAGAGAAGTGGAATCATCAGATGAATATGCAGTTGATAAAGGAACTAAGGGAACTTGAACAGGTTATAGATGCCAGACAGAAGAGAGAGAAGCTCGAAACAGTTGAGCTACAGCAAAATGAAGATGCTGAAGAAGATGTTGAAGTTTCGATATGTTACCCAGAGAGTGGACCATTACTTTTTGAAAGTGATGAAGAGCTGAAGGAGTTGAATCATATGAATGATTCAAAGCAGCCGGAAGATTTGATGACTGAAGTATCAAACAAGACCGTAAGGTCTTGTGATTTTAAAACTAATGATTTGTGTGTGATTGCAGGTTTGGAAGAAGAGGAAGAACATCTACTGAAGGATGTTAAGAAATATTTAGCAGAAGAAAGACCATGTGAGGAAATGGAAGATCGCATAAAATTTCCAAAGTCCACTCCAAGTAAAATCATTGAGTTATATAGAGAATTAGACTTTCAAAGGAGGAAATTGGAAGAACAGAGGATGAATGTCCAGGACAGATTGCTGAAGAAGGATGACAAAGCGATTGTCATAAATAATAATCAAAGAGAAATTGCAGATGGCGAGCAAAGGAATGTTGCAGAGGTAAAGGAAGTTTGGGAGGCCGCAACATTCATAGTGACAGCTAGAGCAACATGTGAGGCGACATTTATAGTAGTAGCAGCAGAAAAGGTGATCAAAACAAGTGAAGAACAAGCAAGAATGAGAGTTCAGCAATCAAGAGATGGAAATAATCAGCAGACAGAGGACATACTGGACAGAGAAATTGAGTTGATAAGGAGGTTAATGATAAAGACATCCCAGAGAAAGACAGCTGAAAGAAAGAAAAGGAGCGACAACAAGAGAATGACAGTGAAAGATTGCAAGAGCAGAGCAAGTGGAGCACTACAACACAAAATATGGAAACCTGGAAGACAACAGCAGATAGCAACAGTAGTAAAGCAATCGACAAGCACAGAAAGATTACAAAATAAAATTTTGGATCCAGGAGGAAATATCCAGACTTATGACCAGGTGGTCATGAATTTTCTTACACGGGGAGTCTGATGCAGGAGCATCAAGGGCGTTTTTTTATTTTGTAAATATGTTAAAAGGGGGTGTGATAATTTGTAATATTTTATTAATTAATTTGAATTAAATAGGAGAAGGTGAGGATTTATGTAAATATATTTTTATTAATAAAAGGATATGAGGGAATTTAATTAGTTGAAGGATTTTAGGGATAAAGAGCTATCCTTTAGGGATGTTGAGAGATTTAGGGGTTTGTTGAGGAATTGAAGGGATTGAGCATTTAATTAAATGATTTTTAAAATT